>BLBF01000036.1:4057518-4168889 GCA_015471245.1 Laticauda colubrina
TTATTATTATTATTATTATTATTATTATTATTATTATTATTATTATTGTTGTTGTTGTTGTTGTTGTTGTTGTTATTTAGTATACAATGGGGGCACGACAGAAGAAAAGTAAACATATATACACAGTTCACTTCTGTGGGGGGTATGACAGCAGCCTCATCACTGAATGTCTGATTCAACTATCCAAGCAATTTCCTTTAGTGTTTCTTCATGCAGATCTTCTAGGGAATCAGAGACTGCACACCCAGGGCAATCTTGCACAATATTTTAATAGTTTGTATATTAGCACCACAATCACAGTTAGGAGAATTTTTCCACTTCAATTGATACAGGGCAGAGGCATTTCTTCCAGTATCACATGTGATTTTGTTGAATTTTAATTAGACAAAATGAGGCAGGTCAAAACAGGGTGGTTTGGTAAAGGAATCACAAATGGGTCAGGCCACAGGAAGGTACCTTGGACCAGTCCTCTGTCCAGGCGTACTCAGGGTTAAACTGGGTAGATGTTAAATGAATAACTCTTTTCCAAGCTGCCCTGTAGGATTTCAATCTTGTGATGGAGTGTGAATTGTCCTGATGGAAAAGCAGCATCCTATCCATGTTGTTCAGCATCCTTGACTATAGCCGAATGAGAACTTGTTATCTTCTAATGTGGGGTGGTATAGTATTGCTAAGTACTGGTGACCAATGAACAGGAGTGGGATGCAATGTGGCAGAGATGATACATATTGTCTGGCAGAGTTGGACATTGACCATTTGAGTGTGGGTGCTGTTAAGCCACACACACTGGCTCAATATTCAACTGGAATAAACCAAAGCCAAGGCTGTTGTTCGTAAGTACATCTCCATACATGGGCCAACTGTTATGAAAGGAGACACACACCCTGATCCCTTATTTGACAAGCCTTCTCTTTTAAAGGAGAATTGGCATTTTGATGACATTCTCATGGATGAAGTTAGCTTCACTGTTCTTGTAGTTAAATCTTGCATTGATTTAGCAATTGTGATTTCCAAGTGTTGTCTTTTATTGTAGTCTGGCTCTATAGCATTTGATGACCTTCAGAAAAATAAATAAGGATTTGATTGTAATCTGAAAGCTTTGTTAAAATACCAGTGGAAAAAAGACAGGGATATGGAAAGAATATCACTCTTCCAATAAGAAGGTTGATTTATTTTCCCTGGCTTCCAATACAGCAAATAAATCCCAAGGAATGTCATGAAATGATTCCTGCCACAGGTTACTATCTCTATTAAAAAATTCTTGATAAAAATTTGGAACATTTTTCTTTCTCTTGGTAATAATTAGGAAAATGATTCAATTTCCTGCTTACAAATGTGATGGAACATTATGAAAGGCTATATATGTCCAGGAAGAAGCAGGGCCTGGCAATATTGAAATGGTGATTGATCTATGTAGCTGGCTTCCCATCTCCTAGGCTATCCTATCCATGTTGGAGGAGGAGGAGGAGGAGGTAGTACCTCCCACCAGAGAAACAATAGTGCAGAAAAGATTGTGCAGATGTCACTTTTTCCTTTCTAGTACTTGGGGACAGACATTTCTTCTTAACTGAAATAATTTCATAACAAAAGAGAAAATAAAAAATGCCATATTTAAAAGTTGTACCTTCTTGGAAATTGATAAATATCTTTTTGAGAGATCTGTATTCCTGAAGCTTTTATTTTTTATTTTCCCAGCTATTAAAAGGGGATTAAAGTAATCCTATACATAAAACCCTTATAAATATGTGCTCTGTTTCCTTTTGCTTTTTTAATGTCTTTAATGATTGGTAAATGGCCTCTTATTATTATTGCTTTAATCTGTGATATATTAGTTCAAGAACCAAATGGGTAGGAAACAACATATAAATGAAAATGCAAAAACATATTTCGTCCTATTTTTTCATGTTCAGGCAATAAGAGGCATTGTTTTTGGAATCAACAGGTTGTTTGGAGGAATGCCAAAGATACAGAAAAACTAGCTAGGCAAAAATAGATCTAGGTATGGAGGATAAAAACAGCTCATTGAAAACTTTGAAAGCCCACTGGGAACTGATAACTGGAACAGGAATGGGGATATAGAATGGAGTAACTGGGATCCTTTATTCCAATTCTGTAGCATTTTTGTAAATGTTGTAGCCAAATTATTTTTGGCTTTTCTGAGCATGATCAGAATGGTCTTATTTTCCCATCTCAGTGCTGCTATCCTTCCACATATCTGGATTGAAGATGAAAGAGACATTTTTCTCTATCATGCATGAACAGGGTTGTTGGTCCTCTTGAGCTTTAGAATGAAATGTCATGGTTGCTCTTCTGGGTTTGTAATGGCTTCTGCTCAGTTAAATAATAATGAATACTGTTATGGAGCACATCTTGCCAGCTGCAACCACATTTTGTATCCCTTGTGAAAGACATGCATTTCCCCCAAACAACAATGAAGAATCAACTCGGTATGGTATGTGTGTTTCTGCTCTCGTTCCATGGCATTAACTTTTATGGAAGTCCCTTTTGATTTTAAAATGTGATCTGACAAAGGATTCATCTGTCATCTGGCATGCTAAGTGCTTCCAAGAGCCTGGTTTATGAATGTTGGCACAGAGAAATTCTGATTTGGGATAATCAACCTGTTTTGGACCACTGAACCTCCTACTGAATATAGAATTTCTCTCTGTTGTAAGTGGTGTTTTTTTTTTCCTTCCAACAAATGCAATAACATATATTGCTCTGTGGAAAACTTATGTGGGAGAACTGAATAAGAGGCAGCTAATACTGTTGTGAATTTGAAATGCTAACAACAAATCACATGTCTCCTTTCTGTAGTACAATTCAGGCTGCTAAAGACCTCTATTTTTGGACAGATGACGAAACATAATGCATTCAGATTTGGTATTACATAAGTTATCTGACTATGCAAGATCATATATAAAAGGAAAAGGCAGGAAACTATGTAAGTTCATTAGAAGAAAACAAACTGTACAATAACTATGTGGTACAGGGAGTCCTCAACTTACGATCACAATTGAGCCTACATTTTTGGTTGTTAAGTGAATTTTGCTTCATTTTATGATCTTTCTTGCCACAGTTGTTAAGTGAATCACTGTGGTTGTTACATTAGTAACGTGGCTGTTAAGAGAATCTGGTTTTCCCATTGACTTTCCTTGTCAGAAGATTACAAAAGGGGATCACATTACACCACAACAGTCATAAATGTGAGTCAGTTCCAATGTGCTGAAATGAGTAGATTGACATTTGAAATCAGAAAACAAGATGATAAACAATTTTATAAAATTTGGGATCTATTCTATCAATGGTGAGACAATAAAACATGGTAATGAAATATGTAGATCTTTAGAAAATAATAAGTATATAAAGATTTTTTTTTCTTATTTTATCTACAAAATGATTGCAGGATAGATTTGAGATGATAATATGAACTGTCATAAAACAAATGAAGTAAAATATGGATTATCTCGTAAAACATGAATGAATAATAGTATAGTCAAATGATTGATTAATAATGATATTAATGTATTTAATATTTGATTGACAATATGAGAAACAGATACAATGTAATTGTAATTGAAGACTACAAAATGAAAGCACAAAAAAATTTGTAAACCAACTGACACACTATGTATATATATGAAAGATGGCTTGATGTTCTTTATGTTTTGTTTGTCTATGTTTGTCTTAAAAAACAATAAAATTTAAAAATAAATAAATGTGAGTCAGTTCCCAAGCATCAGAATTTTGATCACATAACTGATGGGAATGCTGCAGCGCTCGTAAGTGTAAAAAGCCAGTCATAAGTCACTTTTTCAGTGCTGTTGTAACTTCAGTCAGACACCAAGTGAACTGTTGAAGGTTGAGGACAAACCCGACTTTATTAAGACCAGATAATATATTATAAATTAGCAGGCCAGCTTTTCCCATTCTGTGGAACTCTCTTTGAGGCTGGGTAACCTTTTACATTGAGGCATGAACATTTTGGAGAGACTGAGGACAATGATACAAAATGGATGGGGCTAATTTTTCTTGATTTCAGGAGCAACTTCTTAATGCTTAAAATATGCTTATGTTTGTTGTCAGACTTGGATTGTACTTTTAATGTTTTTCAGAATGGATCAGAACTGTGCCATCTATCGTTCAGCCACAGAAGCCACAGGAATTTGCAGATGTCCAAGACTCAGGGATGTGGTTTGCTCATCCACAGATTAGATATTAAGCAGAAAAAACCAGGGAAGAAAAGAGGAAGCTGCTACAACATGTAGCATGAAGGATGAAATTTCTGATTTTATTGGATTAAATGACATCTAAAATTGCTATAACACCTAGGAGAGAATTATCCAATTTACTCTGCAACCTTCATTTACATTTTAAGATTAGAACTATTTGAAGCATCCATCAGTCAAAAGTCATCAGGCAGTTATTCTGTCTTCCCCTCTTTAATGGATCTTTTTTTATTGCTGTCAATAAAATGAAGGAAATGGTGGGGAAACAATGGGAGAAATTACAAGAAAGACAGTATTATCTGAACCAAATCAAATTATTTAAAAAATCTGGGATTGATTGCTCAATAATAGTCTTTTCTAGAAGCAGCCTGTGACCAGATATGTTGGTATTTCAACAGCAAATTTACCCTTTTTCCTTCTCTCCTCATCCTTTGTATTTATTATTTGTTTGGTAAAGGTTTCTGATGACCTGGCAGCTTGCTCAGTATTCTGCAGTCAGCCAAATTTTTGCAGAGTTTTACAAACCTAAATAAGGGCTTACCATCCAAGGAGTCATGGTCATGCAGTAGCTAGAATGCACTATTGCAGGCTGACTGCCCACTGCCAGCAGTTCAATCCTGACCAGCTCAAGGTTGACTCAGCCTTCCATATTTCCAAGTTGGTAAAATGAGGACTCAGATTAATAGGGGTTATATGCTGATTCTCTTTAGAGAGGGACTGTAAAGCACTGTGAAGTGGTATATAAGTCTAAGTGCTTAGATGTACATTATCCAATGGTAATATCTCTAATGGTGTTACTTTTCATACATTAAAACCATGTATGTAAAGTCACAGATAACTCACTTGAGTCAATAAACACATTTGGAAATTTGAGATCATGTCAGAAATAGTTATCAAACTGGGCTAGATTGATTAAAAATATCCATTCAAAAGAAGGAAAAATGTTCTATCATCCTGATCAAATCTCTAGGACACTATTATCCCAGTTTCCCTTTGTATTCTTACCATATCTAAGCAAAACTTTTGAGTGGCAATCCTTGATTTTTGACAATTAGGACCAGGATATCCATTGCTAGTAATGTTCAGTAAGTCACAATTGATTTTACGACCATTTTTGTCATGGTTATTAAGAAAATAACTGCAGTTGCTAAATGAATAATGCATAATAATGATAATCTCTTATCCATTTGAGGCACTTTCACCATAATATTATTTGGAGAGATTATATGGTTTATAGCAAGATCTTTAGAAATTTTTATGAATGACTAAACATGTTTCCAAAAATGAATCCATCCGAGACCAAATGCAGAATTAGAAAAAAATAAGACATAGTCGACAGAATTCTCCCTTCTATGAGTTTATGCCTCCCTGCCTACTCCACTAGCTAATCTTGCTAAAGCAATAGTCTTAAGATCTGTCAGGTTTTCTTCTTTATGCTCAATGTTGCGGAAAATATAAGTTGGCTCCTCTCCTTGAAATTAAGCAATGACTCAATTATCTATTACCTTGATAGATTAAAGGAGGTTATAAAAGAGGAAAGTGACCACTCAAAAATGAAACCTAGTTTAATTGCATGGTGGGAGAGATCATTAAAGTGGCAACATTGGGGAAAGTAGATGGTGTTGACTGAGGAACTTGCCCTCCCCCCCAAAGGGAACAATTTATATGCACTGATCACATGGAAAGGCACACTTGCAAATGTTGTTTGTCTCCTCTGGGCCCAGTTCTGACATGTACAAATATACTTACATAAAGATATAGGAAATGTTAATCGGGCGTATTTCATAAAGAGGACAAGCTGAACAAATTCCCCATGATCTATACAAAAAAAGTCCAGTGTGTGGAACTATTAGAATTTTAGTGTTAGAAGATGTTATTTATTTTTCCAGGTGGTCACCCACCAGCAAAATCTAAAACTTCAGTTAATGAATCCAAAATAAAGCATCTTCAATTTTGTGCTGCAAGAAAACTCCTCAAATTTAAAATAAAATCAAACTTTCCAATTGCCTTCATATTACAAATTCAGCAAAGTTAAACTGAGATCCTTGGTATTCTTGGAACATAAAACCAACATTAAAAGTATTCTGCAAAAAGAATTTCCTTTCAATTGATTGGTATAAAACGTTTGGTCATGGTTGCTTTATCCAGAGACACGGGAATCTGTGGAAGGTATGTGTATCTCTAAAAATCAAGACTAGTTGTGAATGTGCATCTTCAGACCTTTTAAGTGTACGCTGCATGCATCTCACAAACGTGAAAAATGGTGGAGTTTCATTGTGTGGTTGCACCTGCCATCCTGACTCTTTGAGTGCCCCTGTAGATGTTATTGCATGATAAATGGAAAAATATATGGCTAAACAGTTTATTATACCTCTGGAAGTACAATAAAGTAGAAGTGCTTATTCAACTCCCCTGCAATTTCAATCGTTCCAATATAATAATATAGTTGTTAAAACAATGTTAAAGATTTTGTTAGTTTAAGGGGGCTCAGCTAGAACCCTAAACCTATTGGACTTTTTAGAACTGGATTGACACAATACAAATTTATGCCCAAAGCCCTACTAAATTAAATAGCCATGTGTACAGTACATATAAAAAACAGGATAAATACTCAAATATAAATCACAGTTATACACATCAAACTCTATTAAAAAAGAAATCAATGGATGCAAAAGTCTACATTATGTTCTTAAGTCCCAGTATCTTCAAGAGAATAAGAGATTGGAGATAAGCCTGCATTTTCTACAGCAACACAATTGTATCAGAGCTGTGAGTTTGTTTGTGCATCCTGTCAGATGTGATTTAGGTTTTCCTTCCCTCTCTTCCTGAAGAAGCAGGGAAAGTGTGAGAATTTGGCTTCACTGTGAAATGTGCAAGCTATCCAACAGTTGTTTCTTATAACAAACTATATCAGCAGCAAAGATTTCTCAAACCTGGCAACATTAGGATATGTGAACTTAAATTCCCAAAATTTAATTTCTGGAAGTTGAACTCCACACATTTTAACATCATTGCCAAGACTGAGAAATACTGAGCTAGATAATACCCCTTGGGGTATTGAATGTCTTAGGAGATTGCTGGAATAAAAGAAAATTGCTCATAATTAAACAGTTCCATTAAAACTACTATACAGCATCCTAATCTCTGCAGGTCATCCGACACGAATTTACTCCTTTGGAGAAGCTCTTTGTGGCTACAGAGACTTATAATGGGAAAAAAATGCTAGATCCATTTGTTACAAAAGGTGCCAAGTCATTAAAAATCACAGAGCAAATGGATGTATCCATGTAAGAGAGAAGAAACCAATTAGGTGGAAGGCTAAGACAGGATGCAGGAATTCAACACACTGGGAAATATTAACTTAGCTCTTCCAGTTTAGAAGTAGACCCAAAGGGACCAAAAGCAAAATGAGGTCTTGAACCATGCTAATGAGGTTGAGCAGATGCTCACAGTTTATCCCAACAGAATTCAGAAAGTATGTGCATTAAGGGCACCCTGCATGTCTGTTAACCAGTATCAGCTAAAGTTTTATTTGACTTACTTGCGGGCGCTTACATTCTTCTTAGCTTCCTCTGCAGTGATTGAGTTTCTTTCAACTGTCTTTAGTTTTTATTCTTTGGATTTTTTTTCTTCATCAATTGTTTTGGAGACAACAGAAAAAAGCGTGACTATATTAAGACTGCTGCTTCCCTCTTTTTTGGGTACTAGGAAACACAAGATCACAAACACATACCCTGTGAATCATTGGGGTTCTTTACAGTACTAAGAAATATCTGGTGACTCTTGCAATTATGACAATCACTTGCTTGGTGCAAAAAAACCACAATGGAATAGCTGTTTATAGGAGCTTGTTGTGGAAGAATACAACCTCTACAGGTTCATAGAATTGTAGAATACAATTCTACAGGTTCGCACCTATTCTCTAGAACCGGTTGTTAACATTCTAAGCAGTTCGGAGAACCAGTTGTTAGAAGAAATCACTGGCCTAAACCTGGAAGGAAGGAAGGAAACATTCTGGTGTTGCTTACAGAAACTGCTCTCCATTAAGCCTTCTTACATTCTTGGCAGGACTAAACTTCATATCTGAAGAAATTCTCTGGAGTTTTTTTCCCCTCCTTTGCTGGTACTTTCCTTGTGTGGAGTGACCATTCAAAGTTACAATGGCACTGAAAAAAGTGACTTATGACCATTTTTCACACTTACGACTGTTGCAGCATCACCACAGTCATGAGGCCTGGAGAGGAGATGCATGCCTTGATGTGAGTGACATTGAGTTGGCCACGCCCAGCCAATAACATGACCACCAAGCCATGCCCACCAACGAAGCCATGCCTACAGAACCGGTTGTTTCAAAAATTGAATCCGGAGATTCAAAAATTGAATCTCACCCCTGGCCATAACCAATAGCACTTAGACTGATATAGTGCTTTACACCCCTCTTTACAGTGCTTTACACCCCTCTCTAAGTAGTTTACAGAGTCAACATATTGCCCTCAACAGTCTGGCTCCTCATTTTACCCACTCAGAAGGATGGAAGGCTGAATCAACTTTGAGCCTGGTGAGACTTGCACTGCCAAATTGCAGGCAGCTGGCAGTCTGCAGAAGTCACCTGCAGTACTGCACTGTAACCACTATGTCACCACAGCTATGTTGCTTAAGCCCCTGTCACAAAGCACCAACGGATGGAAAGAGGATGTAAAACAGAGAGAAACATTTGCCATCTGTTGGTTAACGTGATGCATCCGTTCTGTACTCACTGCGTCCGTTTTTCATAGTCTCTATCCGTCCAGCATCCGTCTACTGAGATTTCATCCACTCAAAAAGTTTTGAGCTGCACAAAACTTTTTGAGCAGAAAATGTATCCAATGCATCCATTCTACATCCGCTACGCATACGGGGAACATCTGTTATACGTCCGTCATCATCCGTTACGCATCTGCTATATCTGCTAGGCATCCGCTGCGCATCCGCGCAACTCGCATCCGCTCCAGCGAAAAATGGACACAGGGAGGAAGTGAAACAGACACGGAATGGACACGCAGCATTAGTAGCATGGACGTAGAAAGGATGAAACCGGATGCAGCTCGCATACAAAGCATTAAAATGGAAAAAACGTTCGTAGAAGGGAAGTATCTCGAATATTTAGGATGTCTGCAGGATGTCTAGAGGATGCAAAAGGACACCTAGCGGAAAACCTATATTTCCTACAAAAAGGGGGAGAAATCACCTGGATCTCACTTTCAGTCCAGCAGCCCTGCGGTGCAGATCTCTTCAGCCTTCATCTGGCTCTTGCTTTTCCACAGCATCCAGTCATCTCCACCATGGATCGTCACACACTCCTTTTGGTAGCCGCCATCGTTCTGCAACAGTGCAAAGCCCTCTACAGGCTCTTTCACCTGTTCTACAGGAAGAAAAGGAGGCGTCCAAGAAGTGTCTGTGTCCGAAGATGGATCGCGAGAAGAGCTGAGTATGGACTGTAAAACAAGCTGATGGTGGAGCTGAGGAACAAAGACTCTCGTGCATTCCAGAGCTTCATGAGGATGCCACCAGCCATGTTTGACGAAGTTGTGGAGCGGCTGAGACTCAGGTTGACCAAGACAAACACCAACTTCCTGCCCAGCCTGGACCCTGGGCTGAAGGTGGCACTGACTCTGCACCACCTGGCCTCCGGGACCACATACAGGAGCATGCAGTATGCCTGGAGGGTGCCACACAACACCATCAACATTGTGCTCAGAGAAGTGGTGCAGGCCATCATCGAAGAATACCTGGAGGAGCTCCTCCAGTGCCCCTCCACTGAAGAAGGCTGGAAGAAGGTTGCAGAGCCGTGGTATCAGAGGTGGAACTTCCCCCACACCGTTGGAGCCATAGATGGCAAGTACGTGGCCTGCAAAGCGCCAGCCAACTCAGGGTCCACTTAATACAACTACAAGAGCTTCTTCAGCATCATCCTCTTCGCCATGGTCGATGCTGACTACAAGTTCATGTACATCGATGCTTCAGGCAACGGGTCATCTTCAGATGCCCAGGTATACAACGCCAGTCACCTCAAGGAGGGGCTGGAAGGCAACCTCATCATGGGCTTCCCAGATCCAGACCCCCTGCCCAACGACACGCAAGATGTGCCCTACTTCATCGTGGGGGATGACACCTTCTCCCTCAGAACCTACCTCATGAAGCCCTACACTTCCAGACTCCTCACCCGTGAAGAGAGGATCTTCAACTACAAGGTGTATAGGGCAAGACGGGTGGTGGAGAACGCCTTTGGCATCCTGGCCAACAGGTTCCAGATCCTTCTCACCACCATGCAGCATGACCCAGAGACTGTGAGGAGCATCGTGGAAGCTTGCTGCATCCTGCACAATCTCATGCGCACCCGCTACCCAGTGTTGCAGAACAGGCTCGTGGACCTCCAACAAGGCAATGGGGATATGGAGCCTGGTGAATGGAGGCAAGGGTGAAACCTGATAGATACTGTGGATGTGCAAGGCCCCAACAGAACTTCACGTGAAGGGAAGAAGCAGAGCAACCTCCTGAAACACTGGTGCAACTTCCCAGCTGGAGCAGTGGAGTGGCAAGCCAGGATGATAGATGCTTAATGGAAGCTTCCTTCAGCCTGTCTCATCACACTGATGAGATTGTGCCATGTATGTTGAGTGGCCCTACAATGAACAGGGCATTTAATAAAGAGTTGTGTTTATGTTGAAATGTGTTGATGAATGATTAAATTGTTATTGATAATAAAGGGCCATAGGTGTGCCACCTGGGAGGGTGGACCATACAGTCTCACTATGCTTGCACTGGAGGTTTATCTATCCCACAGCTATTACCCATCCCACAGATATCCCTTCCCATCCCACTGCTATACTAACCTATCCCACAGCTATTACCCATACCACAGGTATCCCTGCCCATCCCACAGGTATCCCTGCCCATCCCACAGCTATTACCCATTCCACAAGTATCCCTGCCCATCCCACTTCTATCCTTACCCATCCCACAAGCATGCAAAGGCTTAAACCATTTCTAAAAGTTTCCACCAAGACTTTATTTACTAAAAGAACTGAACCAAGTGTGTGAAGCAAAGATCAACTTTATTAACAACAAACTGTGAAAGCAAAATGACCCAAGTCAAGTGTCCCAAGCAAAGATAAAGTCAACAGGTAGCAACCCAGTCTCTGGCACTCTTCTCAGTCACTCTGAGGCGTGCCCATCGTCTCAGGGGTGAAGGGTGCAGGTGCTGTGGAGGTGGCTGCTGCTGGAGTGCTGGTCTGAGGCGCCATTGGGGTGCCTGGCTCCAAGAGGACAACAGGGGATGGTGTGCGGAGGAAGCTCTCAGATAGCTGGCTCAGTCCTGTGATTTTGAGAGCCCCTTCCTCCATGACATGGGGTGTCAGTCCCAAGACCGATGGCACATGTTCTGAGGCCGGGCTTGGCTGTGGGGTGGAGGAAGGAGGAGTGTAGTAGGGCTGTCTAGTCTGCAGGTGAGTGAGGTGAGGTGTGGGTGGCATCTGTGGTGTGGGTGGCATCTGTGGCGTTGGTGGCATCGGTGGCATCGATGGCATCGGTGGCGTTTGATGTACCTGTGCCTGGACTGGGAAGGGCTGCCTGTGCTGCTGGAACTCCTGGTAGATGTAACCTTGGTAGGTGAGGGCCTGTGGAAAGCCTTGGAAGGGCAGTGACATCACCTGGGGTGGAGGAGCACACCTGGACTGGGTCGGAGCAGGTTCAGCTGGGCCTGGAGGGTTGTGCAGAAGACCTGTGATCCTCTCCTTTATCACCTGGTACTGTGATTCGGACATGTCCATGAGGGTCTGGTTGACGTAGGTGAGGAAGGGCTTGCGGTTTGAGGATGGTATGTCGGTGTGTACCAGCTGAGAGAGGAGATCTATGCTGCTTTTGATGGTGTCCCTGATCTCCAGCAGGACAGTGTGGCTTTGTCCCTCCGATCTGGCTCTCTGCCTGCTTTCTGTGGAGGTGGAGCTGGGTGTGGGTGTGGCTTGGTCTCTGGTGGAAGTGCCGTCTCCTTTCTCCCACTGCTTCAGGGAGTCCTCCACGCACTCTGCCAGGGGAGTTCAGCTGTCGGGGGGGGTCTCCGTCGTGGGACGCTCCACAGATACCTGCCTGGACAAAGGAACTGACTCTTGGCCAGAAGAGGACTGGCTCTCTGCGGGCTGCCTGAGAGAGAGGGTAGACAGAGGGGCTGCTCCTTGGTGGCGGATCTCACCCTCCAAGAAGCTGCACTTGTCCATCACGTAGGTCTCCCGGTTGGTGAGCTTGGCCGCGACTTGGCCAGACTTCTTGAGGTGCAGTTTCCTGTACCAGGTGTGCGTGTGCTTCCACCACCCGAGGAGGACCTCCGAAGTGTAGCCCAGGCTCTCCGCCTTCTCTCTCCAAGCAGCCTGCTTCCTCTTGGTGTCTCGATAGAGCCTGTGTCCCTTCCACCATAGGTACTCATTCTCCCTCAGCCATTCGAGCACCTCATCCTCATGTTCCTCTTCGATGGAGTATTGCCTCCTCTCCCATTCTCGCGTATGCCTCTTCCTCCCTCTGTCAGGGCCTTCTGGGGTCTCATTAGAGGGGCTTCAAGGTTCTAGGGGCTGCTCCACCACATCACCATCACCACCACCAGCAGCAGCAGCAACAGCAACAACAGTAGCAGCAAAAGCAGGACCAGCAGGACCAGTAGCACCAGCAGCACCAGCAGGACCAGGAGCACCAGCAGCACCAGGATCAGCAGCAGCAGAGTAAGCACCAGCAGCACCAGCAGGACCAGGAGCACCAGCAGGACCAGCAGGACCGGGAGCAGCACTAGCAGAGTAAGCACCAGCAGAAGCACCAGCACCAGGAGCAACGCCAGCAGAGTAAGCACCAGCAGAAGCACCAGCACCAGGAGTAGCACCAGCAGAATAAGCCCCAGCAGAAGCCCCAGCACCAGGAGCAGCACCAGCAGAAGCCCCAGTACCAGCAGAGTCAGCCCAAGCAGCAGAAGCCCCAGCAGAAGCAGAGTCAGGGCCAGGGGGTGAGATGGTGGCCCTGTCCTTCTTGCCAGGGCTGGCAGGAGTAGACACAGGCTTCCTCTTCTTCCCCATGGTTGTTAGCTGGAGATGTGTCTGGCAGCAGGTCTTTCCTCTGAATGGTGACCTGCTTACGAGCTGCATTCTTTTATATCCGCGGGGCTGACACAATGCATCCTCCCTGCATGCGCAGTGAATGCTTTGCATCCGCTAGGCATCCGCTAGGCTTCTGTGATGCATCCATTGTATCCGCTCTGCATCCGCTCTGCATCCACTCCTTCCGCTTGGCATCCGCTTCTCTGTGCTCCCCCAGAAGCCCTGTGGATGTGCCATCTGCTTCAATCTGCTTCCATCCGCTAGGCTTCCGTGGAGCATCTGCTTTACATCCTGGCTACATCCTCTCCCCGTCCGTTCCTTTCCGTTGTTGTCTGCTCTGTTTATGCAAATTTGGGCCACTTTTGAGAGCAGATAACAACGGATGGAACATTTTCTCATCCGTTGTGTCCTTTTTACATACTTTTTGCATCCGTTGGCCTATGTAACAGGCCCTTGAGCAAGAGAAATTCTGGTCCCAATTGTGGTTGTTGTCAAGCCTGAATTTGTCAAGTCAAAGACTATCTGTGTACAAATCCTTAGAGTCAATCAAACCCCCCCCCCAAACTTGTATAAACTGCTGTCCCATTGCTATTTCTTTTATGCCTCCAAATGGTAACATTCTGATTTAAGGTGCACAAGGCATATTAAACAAGGACATTAATCTTTCTGGATTTGCTGCATTCCTATTTGTACATCATGGCATGGTCAGCTAGGATTTAGGACAGTGCAGCTTTCTGATGTGGGGATTGGCTAAAACATGGCAGGAATAATTCGTAATGTCTGAACTCTTTCATTTCTCCAAGAAAAGTGGTCCAAGATTGGAAGAGGCAGATGTACTTTACATGATCCCAAAAGTGGGTAATTGATCATTTCTCTATGACAATGGCTGAGAGGGTAGTGAAACATGTTGGGTTGCACTGTCTGCTTAAGTGGAAAAAATAGTACTTTAAAACCAGAACAGCTATGACCTAAAGCTGCCTTAGATGTAGGCTGAGGATGAGATGGACATCATTGTAATGGCATATAAGAAAACACATGGCCAAGACATGGCTGTGCATGGCCAAGTGCAAGTGGAGAAAAGGCCTTGGGGATCATAATCAAGGAATCATAGGGCTGGAAGGGACCTTGGAGGTCTTTTAGTCCAACCCAAACCCCAAGGCAGAAAAATATGATAATAATAGGAATCATTGTTCTAATGGTATGCTTGATTTTATTCTAACCTTGGAAAGCTTTAATGGCTAAGAGAGCTAATCCCTTTTCCTCAGTGCTTATTTTAAAGAGGATACGGGAAGTATGTGTGTGTATTTGGAGTGTTTAATATTCCATTCCTCCCAGGGGTGGGCTGCTGGGGGTTTGCAGGGGCTCAGGAGATCCCCTAGCTAAAGCCCATGTCACACTGGCCAACGGATGCAGAAAGGACACAGCGGACAAGCAAAATGTTCCATCCGTTGTTATCCGCTCTCAAAAGGGGCAAAAATTTGCATAACCGGAGCGGATAACACGGACGCGGGGAGGACGCAGGGCGGATGCATAGCGGATGCGGAACGGAAGCCCAGTGGATGGAAGCGGAAGAGGAGCGGATGGCGCGTCCGCTAGGCTACCGGGGGACCTCAGCAAAGTGGACACGGAACGGATACAGCGGATGCAGAGCGGACGCCGAATGGATGAAGCGGATGCACAACGGATGCACAGTGGATGCACAGCGGATGCACAGTGGATGCACAGCGGAAGCCTGCCATTAATTGCGCATGTGGGGAGGATGCATTGAGTCAGCCCCGCGGGTATAACAGAAGGAGCTCGGAAGCAGGTCGCCATTCAGAGAAAAAACCTGCTGCCGGACACATCGACTGCCTTGCCTGCCCTGTCTGCATGTCTGACTGCCAACCTTGCTGCCTGCCTCCCTGCCAGCCTTGGTTCCTGCCAGCCTTGGTTCCTGCCAGCCTCCCTGCCAGCCAGCAACCCCACAACCATGCAGAAACACAGCAAGCCTCAGCCATCTGCTGCCAGCCCTGGCAAGAGGGACAGGGCTACCATCCCGCCCCCTGGCCCTCACTCTGGTTCTACTGGGGCTTCTGCAGCACGGGCTTGCTCTTCTGGGGCTGGGGCTTCTGCTGCTTCTGCTTCTGGAGGAGCTGATGAAAAGCACTCCAGCACCAGCCACCTCCACAGCACCTGCACCCTTCACCCCTGAGACTGAGCGACCAAGAGGAGTGCCAGAGACTCATTTTTGTCTTATAGCTTGTTGTTAATAAAGTCTATTTATGATTCACATACTTGCTTCATTTTTTTTTTAATAAAGTCTTGGTGGAAACTTTTAGAAATGGTTTAAGCCTTTGCATGCTTGTGGGATGGGTAAGGATAGCTGTGGGATGGGCAGGGATACCTGTGGGATGGGCAGGGATACCTTTGGGATGGGTTAGGATAGCAGTGGGACAGATAAACCTCCAGTGCAAGCATAGTGGGACTCTATGGTCCACCCTCCGAAGTGCCACACCTACAGCCCTTTATTATCAATAATAATGTAATAATTATCCACACATGTCAACATAAACACAACTCTTTATTAAATGCCCTGTTCATTGTAGGCCAACCCAACATACATGGCCCAATCTCATCCGTGTGATGAGACAGGCTGAAGGAAGCATCCATTAAGCATTTACCATCCTGTCTTGCCACTCTACTGCTCCAGCTGGGGAGTTGCACCAGTGTTTCAGGAGGTTGCGCTGCTTCTTCGCCTCACGTGAGGCTCTGTTGGGGCCTTGCACATCCTGAGTGTCGATCAGGTTTTGCCCTTGCCTCCATTCCCCAGGCTCCATGTCCCCATTGCCTTGTTCACGGTCCACAAGCCTGTTCTGCAAGACTGGGTAGTGGGTGCGCATGAGATTGTGCAGGATACAGCAAGCTTCCATGATCCTCCTCATGGTCTCTGGGCTATGCTGCATGGTGGTGAGAAGTACCTGGAACCTGTTGGCCAGGATGCCAAAGGCTTTCTCCACCACCCGTCTTGCCCTGAACAGCCTGTAGTTGAAGATCCTCTCTTCACGGGTGAGGTATTTGGAGGTGTAGGGCTTCATGAGGTAGGTTGTGAGGGAGAAGGCATCATCCCCCACAATGAAGTAGGGCACATCTTGTGTGTCATTGGGCAGCGGGTCTGGATCTGGGAAGCCCACCATGAGGTTGCGTTCCAGCCCCTCCTTGAGGTGACTGGCGTTGTATACCTGGGCATCTGAAGATGAGCCGTTGCCTGAAGCATCGATGTACATGAACTTGTAGTCAGCATCGACCATGGTGAAGAGGATGATGCTGAAGAAGCCCTTGTAGTTGTGATAAGTGGACCCCGACTTGGCTGGTGCTTTGCAGGCCACGTGCTTGCCATCTATGGCTCCAACGGTGTGGGGGAATTTCCACTTCTGATACCACTGCTCTGCAACTTTCTTCCATCCTTCTTCAGTGGAGGGGCACTGGAGGAGCTCCTCCTTGTATTCTTCGATGATGGCCTGCACCACTTCTCTGACCACAAAGCTGATGGTATTGTGTGGCACCCTCCAGCCGTACTGCATGCTCGTGTATGTGGTCCCTGAGGCCAGGTGGCGCAGAGTGAGTGCCACCTTGAGCCCAGGTTCCAGGCTGGGTGGGAAGTTGGTGTTTGTCTTGCTCAACCTGGGTGTCAGGCGCTGCACAACTTCGTCAAACATGGCTTGAGGCATCCTCATGAAGTTCTGGAACGCCCGAGTGTCTTCGCTCCTGAGCTCCACCATCAGCTTGTTGTACAGTCCGTACTCTGCTCTTCTGGCGAACCATCTTTGGACCCAGACTTTTTTTGGGTGCCTCCTTTTCTTCCCATAGTAGAATTCACAGAGCCTGTAGATGGTTTCACACTGTTGCAGAAGGATGGTGGCTGCCGAAAGGACTTTGTCACAATCCACGGTGGACATGACTGGATGCTGTGGAAGAGGAAGAGCCAGATGAAGGCTGCAGAGGTCTGCACCGCTGGGCTGCTGTTCTGAAAGTGAGATGCAGGCGAGTTGCTCCCCCTTTTTATAGGCAGTATAGGTTTTCCACTAGGCATCCTCTAGGCATCCTCTAGACATCCTTAATATCCGAGATAGGTCCCCTCTGTGAACGTTTTTTCCGTTTTAAATGCTTTGTTTCTGTTCTGCATCCTCTAGGCATCCGTTCTGCATCCGTTCTGCGTCCGTTCTGCTTCCTCCCTGTGTCCGGGCGGATGCGAGTTGCGCAGATGCGTAGCGGATGCCTAGCGGATATAGCGGATGCGTAACGGATGCCAAGCGGATGCGTAGCGGATGCAGAATGGATGAACTGGATACATTTTCTGCGCAAAAGTTTTAGGCAGTTTTAGGCTAAAACTTTCGGAGCAGATGAAACGTCAATAAACGGATGCTAGATGGATAGAGAGGAAGCCAAACGGAGGCAGTGAGTACATCGTGTTTTTGAACGGATGGCAAGGTTTTTTGTCCGTTTTACATCCTCTTTGCATCCGTTGGTTCAGTGTGACATGGGCTTAAGATTCTGTGCAGTTTAGAGAACCTCCAAATCCCACTCCTGGCTGGCCCTGCCCACCCCTCCCTTCCCCTTCCAGGACTCCCCACGCAGCCTGTTTTGGATGCAGGTAAGTGCAGGGCATGCATGGAGAATCAGGGAGGGTGAAAAATAGGGCTTCCTGGTAGTTCAGGAAGGCCAGAAATGGCCCCGTTTCTGGCTTCCAGAAAACCTCTGGAGCCCAAGTAGGCCATTTCCTCCCCTGCCCCGGAGGCTCGAGGAAAGCCTCTAGAGGCCAGGGAGGGCAAAAAAGCTCCTCCTGCCATGGTGCAGGAAGCTGAGTAGGCCATGCCCACTATGGCCACGCCCACCCAGCAACGGGGCAGAGAACCCATTGCTAAAATTTTTGAAGCCCACTGCTGATTCCTCCTGCCTGATTGATAAGAGGAACAAATTGCCCCTCCATGCATATCTTGTCGTCTTCCTAATATCACAAATGAGCTCAAGGTAAATCTGTTTATGGCATAGGTCCTGTCTATCTGAGACACCAACTGTCTACCTATAGTGTCTGTCTCTCCTGTCAATCCAGCCGAATTGATATCCTTTGATTAAATATTCCCATTTGATTGGACTCAGGAAATAGGCCTTTTCAGTGGCAGCAGTAGCCTTTTTGTACAGTCTCCCCTCCAGAGATTTGCACTGGACTTGTTCAAAGCTCTTTTGTCAGTCCTTGGGTTAAGTTAGGTGATGAATTCATGTGGAAAAATGATGTAGTTCAGGTAATGTTGGATTTATTTTCTCTGGTTATTTACTTTTTTGATTCTATTATTGCTGTTAATTTGTGTTTGGTATTGTATACTGCCCCAAACTGCTGTGAGTTTGTGAGGCCATAAATGATTGACAGTAGATAGATAGACAGAGGATCTAAGCTCTTCAGAATTTAGTAATTTAAATGTGTGCACATGTAGTAACAACAGGAGGAAGTGGAATAGAAATAACTGTTGGCTTTTCCTCTAACACTATCACTGGAGAAATAAAGTGAGAGGGGCAGAAAGCTTTTGAGAAGGAAGAACTCAGTATTTGTGAAAATGAGATTAGATGAAAGGGATAGCTGGAGACTGTTGCGAAGGAGAAAGAAGGGAATTGTGTTCAGTAAAATCCTGTTTTGCAGCAGATTTCCAGAGACCAACAGCCAGTGTAGGTGTCCAACTACGTCAATCCTCAATTACAGTCTTATTGTTTTCTTTGCCTGTAATGACTTTCCTGACAAGCTGTAGAGAGATGCTAAAAGATACTTCTTTAAGGCCTGGGCCCACTGGCTGACGGATGCAAAACATATGCATAAGGGATACAGCGGACGAGCAAAATTTCAGGGGCGGCTCCATCCGTTGTCATCCGGTCCAAAAATTGGTGAAAATTTGTATAAACAGAATGGAAAAGAAAGGAAAAGAACGGACGTGGGTAGTATGTAGTGGGATGTTAAATGAATGTTCATAGGAAGCCTAGTGGATGAAAGCGGATGGAAGCAGATGACACCTCCGAAGGGGTTCCAGGGGAGAATTGCGAAGCGGAGGCATAGCGGAAGGGGCGGATGCATAGTGGATGAAGTGGATGCATCACGGACACCTATAGGAAACAAAGGGGATGCCGCACGGATGTATATCAGATGCAAAGCATTCACTGCGCATGCAGGGAGTATGAATTGCATCAGCTCCACGGATATAAAAGGATGCAGCACGCATGCAGTCAGCATACAGGGGAAAGACGTGCTGCCACATACATCTAGCAGGAACACCATGGTTCATCAGTCAGGCAAGAAGAGGAAGCTCGTGCCTACTTGTTCCAGCCCTAGCAAGGTGAAGAAGGCCAGAACCAGCAATCCACCCCCTGGCACTGACTCTGAAGCTGCTGCTGCTGCTGTGGTGGACCAGCCCCAAGGCCCTCAAAGCCCTGCTGCTGAAGGCCCTGCTGCTCAATCCCCTGATGGTCCTGCTGCTCAAGCCCCTGAAGGCCCTGCTGAAGCCCCTGCCAGAGGGAGGAAGAAGAAAAGGAAGCAGAAGGGAGAGAGGAAACAGTACACAGTTTCCGAGGAGCATGAGGATGAGGTGCTGGAATGGCTGAGGGAGAACGAGCACCTCTGGAGAAAGGGCCACAGACTGTATCGGGACACCAAGAAGAAGCAGGCAGCTTGGAGAGACAAGGCAGAGAGCCTGGGGTACACTGCAGAAGTACTCTTTGGATGGTGGAAGCACATGTACATCTGGTATGGCAAGCTACACCTCAAGAAATCCGGGCAGGCCGCTGTCAAGCTCACTGACCGGGAGATGTACATCATGGCCAAGTGCAGTTTCCTGGAGGGTGAGATCCGCCACTGAGGAGCAGCCCCTCTGAGACCCCTCTCCCTCAGACAGCCCACAGACAGCCAGTCCTCTTCCAGCCAGGAGCCAGCTACCCTGTCCAGGGAGGTGTCTTCAGAGGGCCCCACAGCAGAGACCCCCCGACAGCTGCACTCCCCATGCTGGCAGACCTGGAGAATCCCATGGAGGATGACACCCTGCTGTCACAAATGTAGGAAGAAGCAGCAGCCACCAGAGGCCAACCCGCCCCCACCTGCACCCTCAGCTCCAGAGGATGCAGACAGAGAGGCAGACTGGAGGGCCAGGAACACAGTGTGCTGTTGGAGATCAGAGACACAATGAAGACCAGCACAGAACTTCTCTCCCATCTGGTCCACAGCGACATACCATCCTCGGGCTGGAAAACATTCATCACCTATGTGAACCAGACCCTCAGGGACCTGCCCAAGGCCCAGTACCAGGTGATGAAGCAGAAGATCACAGCACTTCTGCACAACCCTCAAGGCCCAGCTGAAGCTGCTCCTACCCACTCCAGGTCTGCTCCTCCACCCCAGGCGATGTCAAAGCCCTTCCACGGCTTTCAACAGCCCCTCACCTACCAAGGCTACAACTACCAGGACTTCCCAAAGCAGAAACAGAACTTCCCAGTCCAGGCCCAGGTTCATCGGACGCTATAGACGCCACACCTCACCCAGCTGCAGACCAGACAGCTGTACTACACTCCTCCTTCCTCTACCCCACAGCCAAGCCCCTCAACAGACAATCTGTCATCAGTATTGGGCCTGACATCTCAAGTCCTTGATGAGGGGCCTCTCAACCTCATGGGACTGAGTCAACTCTCGGATAGCTTACTGAACACACCATCCCCTGTTGTACCCTCGGGGCCAAGCACCCCAAAGGTGCCTCAGACTAGCACTCAAGCCACAGCCACTTCCACAGTCCCTGCCTGCTTAACAGCTGAGACCATGGACATGACTCAGAGTGACTGAGAATAGTGTCTGAGACTAGGTTGTCTATTTGTTAAGTTTATCTTTGCTTAAGACACTTTACTTGGTTCAGTTTGCTTATTTAATACAGTCATAAAGTTTACCTAAGAAAGTTAATAAATGTTATCTTTGCTTAACACACTTAATACAATTTACTTAATTTTGCTTATTTCATAAAGTCATAAAGGTAAGAAAGGTAAGAAAGGTTATCTTTGCTTAAGACACTTGGTTCATTTTTTTTACTTAATAAAGAGTTGGTGAAAACTTTGAAAAAATGGTTAAGCCTTTGCATGCTTGTGGGATAGATAAAGATAGTTGTGGGATAGATAAACCTCCAGTGCAAGCATAGTGGGACCGTATGGTCCCCCATCCCAGCTGCCACACATATGGACCTTTATTATCAATAACAATTTATTCATTGATCAACACATTTTAAAATAAACAAAGCTCTTTATTAATGCCCTATTCATTGTAGGACCACTCAACATACATGGCACAATCTCATCAGTGTGATGAGACAGGCTGAAGGAAGCTTTCATTAAGCATATATCATCCTGTCTTGCCACTCCAATGCTCCAGCTGGGGAGTTGCACCAGTGTCTCAGGAGGTTGCGCTGCTTCTTCCCTTCACGTGAAGCTCTGTTGGGGACTTGTACATCCACAGTGTCTTTCAGGTTTCGTCCTTGCCTCCATTCACCAGGCTCCATGTCCCCATTCCCTTGTTGATGGTCGACAAGTCTGTTCTGCAACACTGAGTTGTGGGTGCGCATGAGATTATGCAGGATGCAGCAAGCTTCCACGATGCTCCTCACAGTCTGTGGGTGATGCTGCATGGTGGTGAGAAGGATCTGGAACCTGTTGGCCAGGATGCCAAAGGCATTCTCCACCACCAGTCTTGCCCTGGACACTCTGTAGTTGAAGATCCTCTCTTCATGGGTGAGGCATCTGGAAGTGTAGGGCTTCATGAGGTAGGTTCTGAGGGAGAAGGTGTCATCCCCCACGATGAAGTAGGGCACATCTTATGTGTCGTTGGGCAGGGGGTCTGGGTCTGGGAAGCCCATGATGAGGTTGCGTTCCAGCCCCTCCTTGAGGTGACTGGCGTTGTATACCTGGGCATCTGAAGATGACCCGTTGCCTGAAGCATTGATGTATATGAACTTGTAGTCAGCATCAACCATGGCAAAGAGGATGATGCTGAAGAAGCCTTTGTAGTTGAAATAAGTGGACCCTGAGTTGGCTGGAGCTTTGCAGGCCACGTGTTTCCCATCTATGGCTCCAATGGTGTGGGGAAAGTTCCACCTCTGATACCACTCTTCTGAAAGTTTTCTCCAGCCTTGTTCAGTGGTGGGGCACTTAAGGAGCTCCTCCATGTATTCTTCGATGATGGCCTGCACCACTTCTCTGACCACTTTGCTGATGCTGTTGTGTGGCACCCTCCACGCATACTGCATGTTTCTGTATGTGGTTCCAGAGGCCAGGTGCCGCAGAGTCAGTGCCACCTTCAGTCCAGGGTCAAGGTTGGGACGGAAGTTGGTGCTAGGCTTGGTCAACCTGGGTCTCAGACGCTCTACAAGTTCATCAAACATGGCTGGTGGCATCCTCATGAAGTGATGGAATGCACGAGGGTCTTCATTCCTCAGCTCCACCATCAACTGGTCATACAATCCAAACTCCATTCTTCTCACAATCCAACCTCGGACCCAGACAGCTCTTGGACATCTCCTTCTCCTTGTGTATAAAAATTGAAACAGTCTCAACAGGTTTTGGTTCTGGTGATGAATGAACGCAGCTCTCATACGGACTGTTTCATCATCCATGGTAGAGAACAATTGATGATGTTGAACACCAAGACCAAGGGTGAAGAGGTCTGTACACCATGGCTGCTGGACTCATACTGAGATCCAGATGATTTTCTCCCCCTTTTTATAGGAAATATCGGTTGTCTGCTTCGTGTCCTTCTACATTCTCTAGACATACTCCAGACATCCTAAATAGATGAGATACACCCCAGATACAAACGTTTTGTCCATTTTTAATCCTTTATATATGAGATGCATACGCTTACATCCTTTCTATGTCTGTGCTACTAACGCTGTATAGACGTTCCATGTACCTTTTGTTTCCTCCCTCTTTCCATTTTCAGCTGCAACGGATGTGAGTTGAGGGAATGGCCAGAGGATGCAGAGAGGATACAGCGGACGTTTAATGGATGATAATGGACATAGAACGTTTGTTGCCTGTATATGTTACAGATGTACATCATACGCGGCGGAAAGTTCATTTGTTCACAAAGTTTTGTGCAGCTCAAAACTTTTTTCACGGATGAAATCTCAGTGGAAGGATGCTCGACAGATAGAGCGTATGAAACACGTATGCAATGATGGATGCATAGCGTTTTCCAACGGATGGCAAGCTTTTTTTAACATTTTACATCCTCTTTGCATCCGTAAGTGCAGTGGGATCAGGCCTTACCTATCTAACCAGTGAGGAGAAAAAAGAGTTTATTTCTTAAACACAAAAATTTAAAATATTTTAGACCCAAAGGCATAGTTGTTTCCCCCTAAAAACACTATTTCCTGTAAACAGTTGTTACATCACATGAGTTTAATTCTGATTTTATTGTATTGAGCAATCCATGTGGCGGGTTATTAAGTTTTGCATTTTGAAATACAGATTTACAGTTTGGCATGTTTACTTGTTGGTCTATTTATCATTTATGACTAGAAATATTTGTATGCTGCTTACTCATTCAAGTGTAGCTTAATCTGCAACCATGGTTAAATAAACCATGGATTAATGCAGTGTGTGAGCCCAATCTGCCATGTATGAAATATGAGGCCATGTCTGAACTAGAAACCAGAATTCAATGCCAACTTGCCATAGGAGACTAAATGCTGATGGAACTCCTTTGGGTACTCTTTTGGCAATGACTTTTGAAGTACAACATGGAGAAGGTCCGTCATTCCAGAAGATGCGCTCAGCATCTTCAACCTCCTTAAGAGTCAAAACTGGCAGGCAGGGTCTCTTCTGAGCATCTGGCAAAAGGCCTTTTCAATGATGAGGGCATTTTGTACTCTTTAACGATCCTGCTGGACTTTCTTTTTCCCAAAATTGTTTTATTTTTAGCTATCCTTTTTGTTTAATTATTGATCTTTTTATTTCCTATTTTTCTTCTTTTCACTTATCTTGTTGGCAATCACCCTAGGAAGCAAGTGTCTGAAGAGATAAATACAAAAAGTATACACTGTGTGAAAGAAACAGTCAATTTTCACTCTTCAATACCATCATAAGCCTGCTGTCCATGGCATAGTCCCCATCTCTTTTCTTCTAGATCTCCCATTGTGATCAAAGCTGGAAACATACAACTAGCGTTTTTCAACCTGACAATTTCCAGATGCGTTACACTAGAATTCCCCGTCCCACTCTAAGACATAACAAATTGAGGAAGCTGCTGGTAATAATCCATTTTCAAGGATCAATGAAAGGGATGAAATTCCTGTTATCTTTCATTATGATTCTAAAGGTTGTTTTGATCATGTTTTGTTCTGTCTGTCTAGCAGAGAAATGCCTTTTCTTTTTCTTTTACTTTTCTAATAGAAAAAAATTCTTTAAATAATTTGAGAATGTTTGCATTTATGTTTGGCTACATGTTCAGGTCACATCTACAGCCTTTCTGAATTCAGTAAAACCTGATACCTAAAGAAATTGTGGTGACTGGCATCGAGGAAAAGTGTTGTTGTTTTTTAAAAAATAAAGTGTACGACATACTGCCATAAATTATGTGTCTGAATCACATTCTTTTTAAATGGATAATGCATTAATATTATTAGGCAAACAAAGCTAAATGGTGGGAAATCTAATATCCTTGTTGATGGACATTGTTGTATTTTATTTGTATATTTCCCATCCCCTCTCAAATTTTTGCTTGGTGAGAATAAGTAGAGTAGATGCTAAGCTAAATGAATTTTATCCAGTAGGACATTTGAGGAATTTGTTTCATTTCTAGGCATAGAAACTGAACAAGTGAAAATGGAGAAGGTTCTTCTACAAACCTGGGAATTTTCGTGGTAATGATGGCTGTGAAGATGAACTTGAAGTCGTGGAAAAACTGTCTGTTACAAAACTGCTTGTGGTGAATTTCCTAAAAATAATCACAACCAAATTCATGGTTATCACTTACCATTTGCTTAGTGCTTCCTTCATATGCATTATCTAGTTATAACCCTTACAATAATCCTGTAAGTCAAAAGTAAGGTATATTGCAGGGATGTACATAAGACGAAAAATGGCCTGCCTAAGATTTGTGAGTTCCTCAACATAGGTGAGATCTGAATTTAGTATATTTGCAGTATTTATATGCAACACAAATAAAAAACAAGTGAAGTCACCATTTTCAACTTTTGACCACATGTGCCAGGCACTCTCATCTGAACCAAGGATAAGATTCAAATCTAGGCTGCCAAAATTGGGGCAGCTAAATTGGGAGGAGTAAATTTTTTTGTCTCTCCTTATTGTCTTCTAGAACAGGAGTGAGCAACTATGGTAACTTTACAACCTGTGGACTTCAACTCTCAGAATTCCTGAACCAGTCAAAAAGATCCAGGAAAGTTGAACATAGAAAGTTACCTTATATGATCTTAGAGAATATACAGTATAACTGTCTAATCTATAAGTTCTACTTTGAGCTGCAAGTGCAGTAGTCTAGAAGTGTAGGGGCAATCCCATCATTAATCTCCAGAGATTCTTTTAACTAGAACATGTTTTCCTGTCAACCAGAAACTTTACTCCATTTTGTGGTATCTCTGTGTGGTTAACTTATGTCTGAGTTAGCAAGCTTATTTGATTCTAAACTGGCAGACTTAGAAGACTCATAAGTGAAATCCAGTCACTTTTGTACATGTGATGATGTTGCAGCTTATACAAGAGGGGTGAGGCTTTGATCATAATACTGTGCCCACCATCTTGCTGATGCCAACTTCTTAGGGCTCAGAGAGAGTGACTCTAAACAACCTTGCACTGAGACCTTAGAATATATTTTCACGCTTGCCTAAGTTGAGGCTGGAACTTGTCTGAACCTTTTCTGCAGTGAGTAACACTTTCCTTCTGAGCTTTAGGGAACAAGTCTCCAATGAAAGTAATTTTTAAGGTTAAGGTAAGTAAAAAGAATTATGTTACTGTCAATCCACCCTGCATACATTTTGAAATATTGTGCTCTTCTTGATTATTTATGACTGGAATTGAGTTTGGAATTATGGTTGTAAATTATACCAGTTGTTAAGTAAGTCACCATGTGACCATACTCAATTATAAAAACTTTTTTAGGACCAGTAATTAAGCAAATGTCATGGTTGTCAAGCAAACCTGTTCTCTGCAACGGGTGTTTGTTTTTTTGCCAAAACTCAGTTGTCAAATAAATTGTCCATTTCTGATAAAAATGTCATAAATTGTGGTCCATAGGATGCTGCAAATAGCAATAAATGCAAGCCACTTGCTTAGTGCCCAAAACTCAGCCCCTTGACCAAGGGTGGGTAAGGAGAATCACAAGAACTTCAAATCTGGTTTGTAAGTACCAGTTTTGGGGGTTTGTTGTAACTTCAAATGATTAAGTCATAAGTTGAGGACTAACTGTACCAATTTATCCCATGTTTTCCTTATTGCAAGCCACTCCCTCTTAAAAGCCCCTGTCTTCCATGGGCAATTAAGAACACAGGTTAGATAATGTTACAGGTTTACTGTAAGTTTCCCAACAAGATAATGTTTGTGAAGTGCTATACAAATGTTACATTCTTTTGTGGGACTTGCCACTGATTGTGAAATCCAGTATTACAAGTATTTCAATGAGAAATAGTCTCTTTCTCCCAGTGTTGCTTTTTAAATGCAAAGAACAGAAGCTTGCTAATAGATGTTTTCACCAAATAGGCAAGACTATGGCTATTGTACTGAACATAAGAGGGGATGGGAAAGACCTTTATGATTTTGTTAGGACTTTTTTTATACCACACTAAAATAACATACTCAAATTTAATTGCACTACAGTCTAAATATGTAATTTAATCCCATATAAGGCATTCATGTTAAACTGAAGTCTCTTTAATGATTACTGTTTTAGTACCATGTTGGTTTATGTTGTTTGAAATGTTCTATAATGCAGCCTTAATTAAGTTTGCTTAATAATCCTGCTCTTAGTAGAGTTTAGTTTAATATTTCCTTAATACAGTGTTCCTCACTCTGATCTCTTCCAGATTTACTGGAATTACAGTTCCCATGCTTCCCAGCCAGAATGAAGCACATCAAATCAGCAAAAGTTGTCTTTAAGAAATCCAATCTCTCATATTTTTAAAAATGTGGATTTTAAACATGTATGTAAAATTACATTGTCTTCACCACAAAGAAAGCTAAAATGATAGTTTCCTTCCCTCCTGCTCTACAAAAAAGCCTCTTTAAAGTAACTGCATTCTTCTCAGCCATATATACATGTAGAAATGTCTTACAGCTGTCAACATCAGCCAGGACAAGAAAAAGTCCTACTTACATTGGATGGGAAATGGGATTTTCTCCCTTTTTGTTACACCAACCAAACAATCTTACATTGATTTAATAAATGTGAGGAAAGACTGCTGGTATCTACAGATACTAGGTTTATCTGAATTGGTGAATTTTATTTACCAAGGTTTTTTTTTTTTTGCAAATGTGTCCAAATGAATTATAGGTTGACCCACCTGCAGAGTTGAAAGTAATTATAGCTAAGATACAGCTTTTGGTACTGTAATAAATAAAATCTGCTTTCCATGAAGCTTTGCTTAGTAACGAATGTGCTTTTTGTTGGTTGAGAAAAAAATACTATGCTTGACAACATTGAAGGAAATAAAAGAAAGGGCCTTTAACAAATAAATGGATGGACTGGATCAGGAGGTCACTGGAATGTCCTGGGCAGAGTTACAAATTATTGCTTGGACAGATCAAGTTGATAGCCCATACAGTCTCCAGAGATCCAATATAGCGTAACTCAATGGTATTTTACTAACACTCTTTAAGTACCTTGGACAAGTCTACTAAGCTGAACTATAGTACTTAGATTCCCATTTTTACATAGCCACTCAAATGAAATCAGCATGGAACCAATATTTCTAAGTAGTCATTACTTTCTTTGCATTTCATCACCCTCAGATTCTCACACTCTCTCTGGAGTGGATACATGCAGCAAGAAAACTTGGGAACTTCAACATTTCAATAGAAGAGAATATATGTAGCTCAGGGTATAACTATGAGGTCCTTGGTGCTCTCTGAGCTGATGCTCCACTGATAATGTTACCTACTCAGCTAATAAAATGTCTGCATGCAAATAAAGAATCTTAGAGAACACTAAGGACTCCATACTTCATAGTTTGTAGGATGAAACAATCCCGTTCAGATAGAATGTCTTCTATGATTTTATTCCCAACTCCAGACACCCTGCACCATCACCAAGAGTCTGTTCAGTGATTTCCTCTCTTTTAAAAAGGCTATTGCTTCCTCTTTTGTATTCAGCTATGGTGCTTCTACACCAGAATCAAAATCCAGAGTTTGGTGCACAGAGTAATAATCTATATAGCACCTAAGTAATCAGTGCTTGAGACATATTATCTTGTTATCCTTTCAACAAACCTGTAAGGTAGATTATTCTTACTCTTCCCATGCTGAGTCTATTTAAAGCATGGCTTTCTTAAAACCATCTCCTAGATCAAAGCATAGATCAAAGCAATTGAACTGAGAACCTTTAAAATCATTTTTTAACCAGCCCCTGGGACTTCTGTTCAAAATCCAACATTTTTTCCACCAGTTAAATCAGTATTTGTGGGATAGTTGTGAAATATGAATTTATTAGCTCTTCCTCGATTTGAAGAGCTCTGGAATTCAATTGATAGTGAATTTTTGAGTGGATTTTTAATTGATAAGTAGCCAGTATGCATTTGCAGCCAGTATGCTAAAGCAGGTAAAGATAATCTTTGGTGGCTGTCACCTGAGCCTAATGTTCACATAACAAACTAATCAGATCAAACAAAGATTAAACCTACTAAAAACATTTGCAAATTGTAGTTATTATCAAACTAGGCTAGTGTGTTTTTTGTGGCTTAGCATATTGTGGAAACCTGGGTCATTTAATTAATATTCAGTTCAATGTATCATGCAAAACTAAAAATTAACCAGAATGTGATGCAGCTATGGAATAATAAATTTCTCCCTATCATTTGACAGTACGTTGAATATTTTTATGTGGAGAGATCCGATTGCCTACATTGTTCTAATATCCAGACAGAGAAGTTTGACTTTTTTTCTCCTTCCTGGACTATCAAAATACTAAAAAAGAATATAGTAAGATCTTCTTTACTACAGGGTTTGGCAGGATGATCCATATGACCAATTTATCAAAAGCTTCCTTTCTTCTCCAGGCTTACCTGGAAGGTTTTGGAGTTTCACCCTTATAGAGCTCAAAGCTCTCTGCTTTCAGAAAATTCTTCATTTCACTATGAGTCATTTTAGGTTTCTCCTGAAGTCTTTGCTGCTCATCCTCAGTATATTCTTCATCAGGGAAAACCAAGCTCTGATGAGATATTTTTGTGGTCTTTGGCAAGTGCACTATTGAGTTTTGCTCTGGTTCCTTCTGTTTTTGCTCTTGCACCTTTGAATGTGCAGAAACTTTAACATCTTTATGGAATTCTTCCTGGAATCCTTCTTGGAATCCTTTTGAGCCTTCTTCTTGGAATCCTTTTGAGCCTTCTTCTTGGAATCCTTTTGAGCCTCCTTCTTGGAAAGTTTTTGGGAATCCTTCTTGGAAAGTTTTTGGGAATCCTTCTTGGAATCCTTTGGAGAAATCTTCTTGCAATTCTTTTGGGAATCCTTCTTGCAATTCTGGGAATCCTTCTTGCAATTCTTCTGGGAACCTTTCTTCAAACCCCTTTGGGAATCCTCCTTGCAATCCTTTTTGGCATTCTTTCTGGAGCTTTTCCTGAAAATTGAGGAAGTAAATAAGAAATAAAAAGATGGTTACAACGATCACAAAAAACTTGAGTCATCTACACTGCTAGAGATTTGCTAACCTGCCTACCATAGTAAGCCTTAACAAAAACATCCTAGATGGAATTTTCCTGGAGGAAAATTTCACACACTTAATTAAATCATAATTGAATGTGAATATTATCTGAGGTGTGTTATAGAGCCAGCCCTCCCAGAGGCACTTACAAGACTGTGGTTCCAGCAACTGGCATCAACAAGTTGAGAAGGCCAATTTCTCAATATCCCATGTAGAATGTGCTTCTGCCTTGCTACAAGGAAATTAGAAAATTTTTCCATTATTGTACTTGCCTGTTTTCACTTAAGCAAGTGGAAAATGTCTGGAGCCTCTCCTGATATGAAAATCATTTTAGCATTATTTAATAAAATTTAATGTCTAATGAATTTAAACAAGAAGATAATGCTACAGAAATTAGCAAGCTTTGCACATGCTGCTGCTAAACAGAAATAATATTTTACCAAAAGTTCCTGATTTTTTCTGATATTTTACTTGCGTAAAACAATTCTGAAGACATTGTGGCCAATAAATTTGGAGGATCAATATGCATATCAACACAGAAGAGAGGAGATTTAACAGTGAACAAACTCTTATACAATATCCTTGATTTCATGTGCCAGAAAATAATAATGTCTAGGACTGTCAAATGTTGTTCACATTAGTTTTAGAAAAAGTGAAAGAAAATGAAATATTATAGGTGATAAATGCTGGGTAATGGATGAATCACCCTGCATTACAAAAGTGTAAGGAATACCAAAGCAAAGTCAGTATGTGCTTTATCGATTGTAGAAAGGTCTTTGTTAAGCCTGGGTTCCCCAACCAGGGTTAGGTAGACAAGCTAAACAGAATGTGCAGCTTTAGTCAGATAGGCACACAGATAAATGAGTGAGCTAAGCTTGTATGTTTATTAACATACAGTAAAAATAACAGATACGCTTGTGCTATCAAGAATATATTTTATTCCAGTATAAGTTTATAGCATAGTCAAAAACAGTCCATATATTCATTTACCATGTAGTCAGTCCATTCAGGGATATTCAGTTAGCAAAGTCCATGTAGAATATCCTAGGTCAGTTCACATAAATCAGTCCGTTGTTGTCTCTCCCGTTCGAGCAATGCAGTCTTGATTCCAAGCAGTAATCAGGGATCATCAAAGCCAGAGAGAGAGAGAGCAAGCCGTAGCCTTGCTACTTTTATAGTATTTACATAACCACTCCCACAGTTGCTCTATTACAATTAAAGCTGCATACACTAACTATGATTCATAGTTATTATTTCACCTAAACCAGTTAGGGTGAACAATGTTATCCCTAACATTCTCCCCTTTTAGGTTACATAATAACTATGAATCATTTACATTTTTAAATTATATTTTTCACAACTTTCTTTAAACTTAGTTGCTCCTTGAGCTTTTGTAAATTGGTCTGCAATGTTTTCTTCTGACATGCAGTATTCTAATCTTATCAGTTCATTCTTCACTGCTTCTCTTACATTCAAATATCTTAGGTCAGTATGTTTTGATCTAGTTTTTACAGCAATACTAGTAGCTAACTTTATAGCTGCTTGGTTATCCTCATATACCATAATGGAATCTTTTATAGTTATTCCCATGTCCAACAACAACTGTTTGTAGAAAATCAAATCAGTGCATAATAATGATAGACATGAAAATTCAGCTTCCATTGTAGATAAGCTAATATGCTGTTGTCTGATTGACCTCCATCCTATTAGTGTCTTACCAAATAATATAGCCATACCAGATGTTGATTTTCTAGTGTTTATATCAGTTGCAAAACTTGCATCTGCATAAGCACTAAGACTCAAATCACCCTTTGGCTCTATATATAATGCATGGTTTATAGTTCCCTTCAGATATCTCAATATTCGTTTTAAAGATTTCCAATGATATTCTTTTGGATCTGAATTAAAACGTGCCAGCTGATTTACACTATAAGCTATATCTGGCCTTGACCAATTGCTTATATATGATAAGCTACCAATCAAAGATTGATATATGGACTTATCAAATTTGGGACTTTGATCATTAGTTTGGCAAACTTCCTGACTCATTGGAGTCTTTGCCGGTTTACAAAGTTCCATCTTATAATTTTTAATTAATTGGCAAATTTTATCTTCTTGAGATATCTTAAAACCATTATTTGTTTTATTTATTGTCAATCCTAGATACCTTTTAATTTCACCTAAATGCTTTATTTTTATCTTTTTGGCTAATAATGATATAATCTCATTAGCTTCATTATTAGTCTTAGTTATTAAAGCAATATCATCAGTGAATAATAATAATAATGACACCGTTCCATTATTTTCTCTTTTAAATACACACGGATCTGCTAAACCAGATTTAAAACCTATATTGTTTAACTCTTTCACAATATATTGGTTCCACTCAAACCCAGATTGTTTCAACCCGTAAAGACTCTTTTTGAGTTTCCAACAATCATTGCTATTTACATTATTTTGTTTTATGCCAATTGGTTTTCTTAAATATATAGTGTGCTGCCATGGTGCAAGTAGATAAGCAGTTTCTACATCCAAATGGTTAATGATATAGTTTTTCTTAGCTGCCCACACTAATGCTGTTCTTAAAGATGTAGCTTTAAGGCTTGGCGCAAAAACTTCATCGTAATCAGATGCAGTTTGATTAAATCCTTGAGCTACTAACCTAGCTTTATGGGTAACAGTCCCATCATTTCCAGTTTTTACTTTAAATATCCATTTGCACCCAATGGATTTTTCTCCTGGAGGTAATTTGGCATCTTCATACACTTTCATTACCTTTAATGAATTTAGTTCTTTTTCCATTGCCTTTTGCCAATTCTCCTGATCCTTAGCAGGATACATCCTAAGTTCATCGACACTAATTGGAACTTTTGTTACTTGGCAAACTATACTTGCTTGATACCTATCAGGTGGTCTAGTTACACGTGTAGTACGTCTAGGTATTATAGGACTTACAGGTGGACTTTCCTCTATTAATTGTTCTTGATCATGTAACTCTTCCTGATCAACTATTTCCTCTTGTTCTGGTCCTATTTGCTCTTCGTGGACTTCTTCTTTAATTGGACTCTTCTTACAGCTAATCTCATCTTTCTGTCTTTTGTAGGGTTCAATAAATACTTCATTATTTAAATCTTGCTCTAATCTATTCCATCCTACATGTTCTAGGAATTTTGCACTAGCACTGGTGTAAACTCTAGATGTACCTGGTTCCCAGAATCTATAGGATCGATGATTAGAGGTGTAACCTACAAAGATCAATCTTTTAGCTCTATGCTGTCCTTTGTATCTAAGTTGTGTAGGGATATGCACCCATGCTGGTGCTCCAAATGTGTGCATGTAACTTAAATCAGGTTTTGTACCATGCCACAGTGTGAATGGTAATTCACCTGTTGTTGAATTAACAACATTATTTAATATATGATTACCACACATTATTGCTTCTCCCCATAAATTGTCAGGTAATCCTGAATCAGACATCATAGTTTGTGCCATTGATTGTAATGTTTGGCCTCTTCTCTCTATAAAGACATTATGTTGTGGCCTATATGGTGCAGACATTTTATGTTGAATACCTAACATTCTTAGTCTGTTTTTAAATTTATGATTTGTGAATTCTGTGCCATTATCAGTGATGAGAGTTACTAATTTTCTTTTGGTTTTTCTTTCAGCGAATTTTAGCCAATTAAATAGATTTTGATATGTTTCAGTTTTGCTCTTCATTAAATAGCAAAACCCATATCTAGAATAGTGATCCATTATACTTAGTATGTAGCGAGCTCCTCCTACACTTGGTTTTTTCGGACCTATTAAATCAGCAAATACTACTTCTAAAGGCTCTTTAGTAGTAAATCCATCAAATCTATTAGCCGGTATAACCCTGCTCTTATTTTGATTACAGGCATTACATTGCAAATACTTATTACAAGATTTCAAACTTATTCCCTTAGACAATTCAACAGTTTTCTTAAGCATTTTAAAATTTAAATGCCCTAGCCTTCTATGTAACAAGTGAATACATTCGTCATGAGGTTTCTTATTTTCATAAATTGTGTTAGCCACCTTTAAACCATCATCATTTAACACATATAATCCATCTCTTAAAGATGCAGTAATTATCTTATCTTCTTTTTTAATTATGCAGTTATCTCCCTAAAATATAACTACATATCCTAGTTTAACCAAAATTCTAACTGAAATTAAATTAAACTTAAGTTGTGGTACATATAACATTTTTACATTCTCTTTTATAAAAGAACAATATGCTATACCTTCACCTTTAGCTTTCAGTTTCCAGCCATTGGCTAACGATATCTGCTGTTTACTCTGGGTCATTTTTATAAAATTTTTGTTATCATTTGTTATACAATGGGATGCCCCACTGTCAACCACCCATAAATTATTTTTTACAGCTCCGTTAGTATACATGGCTAACTCTAAATGTTTATTTATCTTTTGATGATTTGTAGTATTCTGGCCAGCGTTCTGGCGCTTTGCCTTTTTACAAAATCTTGCCAAATGTCCTCTTCCTCCACAATTAAAGCACTTTTTAATTGCGTATGCAGTAGGAGATTTATTATCTTCTTTTTGAGGTTGCTCCCTCCTTAATTCATCTCTTTCATGCCTTCTTCTGGCCTCTTCAATCAATCTGCCAGTTATATCAGTTAAAGTTAAATTTTCCTTTGGCAAAATTTCAAGTGAAGTTACGTAGTTATCATAACTTTCATCAAGGGAAGATAGAATTATATAAACTTGATGTTGTTCAGAGAAAATAAGTTCTTTTTCATTTAATTCTTGGAAAATGCTTTGCATAGTTTTTAAATGACTCAGCATATCACCATTTGTTTGGAGATGTGTCCTGAAAAGCTTCCGTGTTAGATTTATATGAGCACCAACCTTATCCCGAACATAAATCCTCTTCAGCTTCTGCCAACACCCAAAAGCCGTTTTCTCTCCGTGGATATAAACAAGCTGTTGATCAGTTAAGGTTAACCCAATTATGCAAATAGCTTGTTGATTTTTATGCTTAAATTCTTCTATCTTTAGTCTGTCTTCCTCATCCTCTGGATCCCATTCTTCTACGTTTGGTGGATTTTCAATTATGTTCCACAGACCTTCTCTTCGTAGAAGTAGACTACATTTTGTAGACCATGATACATAGTTTGTTCCATCCAGCTTGGATATAAGGGACAAACTTTGTAGATTGACTTGTGCCATGTTTTCTTATATGGATATAAAAATATAATTAATAAAACACAGCTGTCTGTTTACTGTAATGTATAACAACACAAACTCTCACTTTTTACATAAATCTGTTTTATCCTATTTAAACTGACTTTGCAGCCTCTGGGCCCATAACCAGTGTTAAGCCTGGGTTCCCCAACCAGGGTTAGGTAGACAAGCTAAACAGAATGTGCAGCGTTAGTCAGATAGGCACACAGATAAATGAGTGAGCTAAGCTTGTATGTTTATTAACATACAGTAAAAATAACAGATACGCTTGTGCTATCAAGAATATATTTTATTCCAGTATAAGTTTATAGCATAGTCAAAAACAGTCCATATATTCATTTACCATGTAGTCAGTCCATTCAGGGATATTCAGTTAGCAAAGTCCATGTAGAATATCCTAGGTCAGTTCACATAAATCAGTCCGTTGTTGTCTCTCCCGTTCGAGCAATGCAGTCTTGATTCCAAGCAGTAATCAGGGATCATCAAAGCCAGAGAGAGAGAGAGCAAGCCGTAGCCTTGCTACTTTTATAGTATTTACATAACCACTCCCACAGTTGCTCTATTACAATTAAAGCTGCATACACTAACTATGATTCATAGTTATTATTTCACCTAAACCAGTTAGGGTGAACAATGTTATCCCTAACAGTCTTTGATTGTGTTAGCCATGTCAAGCTATGGAATGTGCTTAGAAAAATATAAATCCCTGAACATCTCATTCTCCTCATGTGAATTCTACACATAGGTCATGAATCCAAGTATGGATTGATAACGGAGAAACAGATTGATCCCTGCCTGGCAAAAAAGTGAGACAATATACTCTCCACTGATTCAATTATCAACTTATATGCATTTATTTATTCAACTTATATGCAGAGTATATATCAAGGGAAGCTGAATTGGAAGAAGAATGGTTTTAAAACTATGGGAAAAATAATCAACAACCCTCAGTGGGCCAATGATTCTGTTCTGAAAGATTCAAATGCAAATCATCTGCAAGCTTTAATGGAAATCAAAATATACAGTGGAAAAATGTGAAAAAGACCAGTCCAGTACAACTGATTTTGAAGATATTGAAGTGGTAGATACTTTTGGCCTTTTATATAAATAATAAATGAATCAGCAAGAAATCAAGAAATAAACATCAGAATAGCAATTCAAATATTATGTACTTCAGAGACATTATATGAAGATGTGATGTAGCTGGGAATGTAATGCTGGGAAAGGTGGAAAGAAAGAGAAGAAAATAACCAGTAGTAAAGTAGTGGATTGATTTATAACAATGATGAGTGTACTGTTGTAGATATGAAAAACCAGGTTGCAGATAGAGACATATTCTTTTGGAGAAAATCTATTTGTATGATTTCTAGAAGTTGACTTTAGCTTGATGGCACAGCTCTACCCCCTGCTGTAACTAATACAAGAAAATGAAAGAGGGTTTGCTACCATATATTATCTATATATGAGTATCTCATTTGAAAGTAAATAATTGTTACAATTCTTCTGCTGTAACTTTCAACTTTCTTCTAATAAATATTACCAATCAGAATGTTGAAACATTTCCTTGGCTCAACTGTGCCCTGTCTAGATTGACAGAAGGAAAGGATGACAGATGATTAACTGGACATGATTCTTTCTACAGAAAGGGCTTTCTTCTATCCCACACCTACACAATACTGTAACTTTGCAACTTCACTGGAGCTATGATTAAATTGCTTTAATTTTTAAAAAGAGGTTGCAGCATTTTTAAGCCGGCTTTCTAAATAATTTTGAAGGTTTTATTGATCCATTTTTTAATTCCAAATTTTCTCATTTTTAAATGTAATTTAAAATGTTTGGGTACTTTTAAATGGAGTAACTTTTAATGAAATAGTCTATTTTTAAAAAAAATTAAATGATTTTAAATAGTTTGTTGAGTTGCCCGCCAATAATTCAGACAGCGAGGGAGCATTTTTAAGATTCCTCTGCTGGAAATATTGTGAATTAAATTCAGGCTTTTGTTTAATTCTTGATAGTTTTAAGACAATATCCCAACATATTTCCATTGCCAATAAAAGATAATATGTTTAGCTCAGGATCTGAAATTTTGGGTCCTTGATGCTCTCTGAGCTTAGCTGTGTTTTTGCAGTGGTTTCATTCCCAAGCTAGGTAACAATATCAGACTAGCACTGGATTGGTAATGAAAAATCTGCAATAAAACAATCTAGCTGAGAGAGCAATCAAACACCCCACATTTTCATTGTCTTATGAGTAAGGCACCAAATTGTGTAAGTCCATGTTTGTTCTTACAATTTCCTCCTCACTTGGGATGATTTGAATGCTTAGGCTGTCAGTTACTGTGCAGGAGGTGGGTTGAGCTGTCAGGTAGCAAGATGGAGGATGATGAAGAAGATAGACGAGTGATAACCAGCGCTCAAACAGAGCCTCTTCTTCCTTAGTAGATGCCTGAAATTGTAGGTAATAAGAGCGTCCATTGATCAGCTGGATTTTGATGAGTTGCTTCTTGGGATTGTAGATGGAAATCCGCACAAACTTCAAAGGGAGGAGTCTGAAATTATACCAAAGTAATAAATATATAGAACCTTTCATTGCAAGCCCTCAAAGAACTGTGGATATATTTTCCCTTTATTTAAAATATTATTAAGCTAATAACAACGGTCCAAACAAATGAACAAATAAAATGTGTCAAATTCATCTATGCTGTGCCATTACCAAACCATATTGTCTGAAGGAGCATCATTGTATACAGTTCATGTGTGATTCAGAAGTGAAATTTAATAATTTTGTAACCTTGGCAAACTTTTAAAAAGTGGCTGAAAATTGTCACTGATTGAAAATGTGGGGCCCTAATTGATAACTGATGCAGGATACATACATTACAAATATGATGCCCTTCCTGAAAGCTGTGCCTACTGAACAGAATTTAAAGGGCTGGGATTAGGGATTAGTGCCTGCCTACCAGTAGGGCCACTTCTCCTGCAGATCAATTTGATCAGCAGCACAGGTTCTTTAAAAATGCCACCCACACTATGTAGCTTCTCCTCTGTAAAAGAATTACAACAATCTGGTGCTTTTAATAGTTATCACAAAACATCCTTTTTGCATAACATTTATTACTTGGGTGGTGGTAAAGCTAGGTACAATTTCTAATTTTGCATTTTTACAGAGACACAATTGAGAGTATTTTAACACACTGCATCACTGTTTGGTTTGGTGGCAGCAGTGCCTCAGATAGAAAGTCCATAAAGAGAGTAGTAAGGACAACTGAGAAGATTATAGGAAATTTGCTTCCTGTTATTCAGGATACTGCTTATAAGCGCTATATGTTTAGAGCTCAAAGCATTGTTAGAGACCCCACACACCCACTTTATGGTCTGTTTCTGCTGCTCTCCTCTGGGAGGAGGTTTTGAAGTATTTTTAGCAGGTTTTAGATTCTGTAACAGCTTTGTTCCCTATGCCATCTGTTTGGTAAACTTGCAAGATTAGTTTTTCTATGCATCAGAAATAGACTGTGTTGTTTCTTTGTGTCTTATACAATATGTGGGTATAGGCATAATTTTGTATTTATTTTATTTGCTTTTTTGTTATGTTTATTAGTGTATATTGGAGGTGGAGACCCTTTGAGAGCTGCATGCAGTGAAATGTCATGCTAATGTAGGCCAATTAGTGTACATTCAAAGTGATAATAAAGTTATTCTAAGTTCATATTTGGATCAATATCTGGGGCTCTTTGTGTAATATTACAATTCTTATCTTCCCCCAGTCAGCATGTGATTGGCAGATGGTAAAAGCAATAGGTAATTCAACAGATCTAGTCTACAGAAGACTGTCCAAATGATTATCTCTTTATTTGCTCTTCTCCCTAGCACTATAACCCTGTTACTTTTTATCCAACAAACTTTGAATAGGTGCAGTTGGATCACTTCTGTAACTTAACCTGGTGAGGGTCAGTTCCTCTGCTTGCGAACCTGACGAGGAGACCTGTTCTGCAACAGGACGAGCAATAAACATCAGATTGGGCAATGGCAACTTGCTGTTGGTGGAAGCAATACCTATTATGGCTTCATTGGAGGAGTTGTGGATGAAGACATGTCTGCCTTTTCTTGTGACCTGGGATGAAGGAAACCAGAAGCAGATGTTAAAGAGAAGCTTTTTTTCAAGGAAGAACACAAACAAAGGATATACTGTATGTGTGAGAGGGATAATTAACAGCTCCACTGAAATAATTTGTTTTTCACTACTGGTATTGAGATATATGCTGTGTATCATTTCTTTTGCACCATCAAAAGATTTGAAGAGATGGGTTTATTCAACTTGCTAAACTTTAAAGCTGGGTTTATAACACATAATTAATACATTCCTTTTAGAGTTTGCAGCAGAAATTCAAGTCCAGAAAACACACGAGGACTGATTCAGCAGAATCATTAACTTCTTTATAAACATAATACATGAGTAAAGTTTACAATACCATTTGTAGATTCTTTCAACATATTGTAAGCAAAAACACAAGCAGCAGCTCAGATGGCTTAGAACAGATATGTGACAGCTCCAATTCAGAGCAAAACTCAATTTCAACAAGAAAGCAAGCAAGTTAGTTTCTCTTTCACTTTAGAGCTGAGCACAGAACAGAGATAAACCATGTCCAGATTCTCTTTTTAAAGCCCATGTCACACTGCACCAATGGATGCAAACAGGATGTAAATTGGACAAAAAAGCTTGCCATCCATTGGAAAACGTGATGAATCCGTTGTGTACTCACTGCGTACGTCTTTCATATGCTCTAACCGTCAAACATCCATCTACTGCAATTTCATTCGTTCAAAATGTTTTGAGCTGCACAAAACTTTTTGAGCGGATGAACTTTCCGCTGCGTACGATCTACATCCACGACACATACAGGCAACAAACGTTCTACATCTGTTGTCATCCATTACACATCCGATGTATCCTCTCGGCATCCTCTGGACATCTGAGCAACTCACATCCGCTCCAGCAGAAAGCGGAAAGAGGGAGGAAGCGAAAGGTACGCGGAACGTCCACACAGCATTAGTAGCACGGACATAGAAAGGATGAAAGCGGATGCAGCTCGGATATAAAGCATTAAAACGGACAAAACATTCGTATATGGGACGTATCTCGGATATTTAGAATGTCTGGAGGATGCCGAGAGTATGTGGAAGGACACCTAGCAGAAAACCGACATTTCCTATAAAAAGGGGGAGGAAATCACGTGGATTTCACAATCAGTCCAGCAGCCCTGGTGTGCAGACCTCTTCAGCCTTGCTCTTGCTCTTCCACATCATCCATTGATGTCCACCATGGATCATTGCACACTCCTTTTGGTAGCCGCCATCATTCAACACCAGAACCAAGCCCTCTTCAGACTGTTTCACCTTTTCTACGCAAGGAGAAGGAGACGTCCAAGAGCTGTCTGGGTCCGAAGATGGATCGGGAGAAGAATGGAGTTTGGACTCTATGACAAGCTGATGGTGGAGCTGAGGAATGAAGATCCTCGTGCATTCCAGCACTTCATGAGGATGCCACCAGCCATGTTTGATGAAGTTGTGGAGCGTCTGAGACCCAGGTTGACCAAGCCAAGCACCAACTTCCGTCCCAGCCTGGACCCTGGACTGAAGGTGGCACTGACTCTGCGGCACCTGGCCTCTGGGACCACATACAGAAACATGCAGTATTCCTGGAGGGTGCCACACAACACCATCAGCATTGTGGTCAAAGAAGTGGTGCAGGCCATCATTGAAGAATACATGGAGGAGCTCCTCCAGTGTCCCACCATTGAAGAAGGCTGAAAGAAAGTTGCAGAGCAGTGGTATCAGAGGTGGAACGTTCCCCACACTGTGGGAGCCATAGATGGCAAGCACATGGCCTGCAAAGCTCCACCCAATTCAGGGTCCAATTATTTCAACTACAAGGGCTTCTTCAGCATCATCCTCTTTGCCATGGTTGATGCTGACTACAACTTCATGTTCATCGATGCTTCAGGCAATGAGTTAGCTTCAGATGTCCAGATATACAACACCAGTGACCTCAAGGATGGGCTGGAACGCAACCTCATCATGGGTTTCCCAGATCCAGACCCCCTACCCAATGACACACAAGATGTGCCCTACTTCATCGTAGGTGATGACGCCTTCTCCTTCAGAACCTACCTCATGAAGCCCTACATTTCAAGATACCTCACCCGTGAAGAGAGGATCTTCAACTACAGGCTGTCCAGGGCAAGACGGGTGGTGGAGAACGCCTTTGGCATCCTGGCCAACAGGTTCCAGGTACTTCTCACCACCATGCAGCATGACCCAGAGACTGTGAGGAGCATCGTGGAAGCTTGCTGCATCCTGCACAATCTCATGCGCACCCGCTACCCAGTGTTGCAGAACAGACTTGTGGACCTCCAACAAGGGAATGGGGACATGAAGCCTGGTGAATGGAGGCAAGGACAAAACCTGATAGACACTGTGGATGTGCAAGGCCCCAACAGAGCTTCATGTGAAGGGAAGAAGCAGCGCAACCTCCTGAAACACTGGTGCAACTTCCCAGCTGGAGCAGTGGAGTGGCAAGACAGGATGATAAATGCTTAATGGATGCTTCCGTGAGCCTGTTGCATAACACTGATGAGATTGTGCCATGTATGTTGAGTGGTCCTACAATGAACAGGGCATTAATAAAGAGTTTTGTTTATGTTGAAATGTGTTGATCAATGATTAAATTGTTATTGATAATAAAGGGCCATGTGTGTGGCAGCTGGGAGGGTGGACCATACAGTCCCACTATGCTTGCACTGGAGGTTTATCTATCCCACAGCTATCCTTTCCCATCCCACAACTATCCTTATCCCACAGCTATCCTTACCAATCCTACAGCTATCATTACCCATCTCACAGCTATCCTTACCCATCCCACAGCTATCCACCCCAGAGCTATCCTTACCAATCCCACAAGCATGCAAAGGCTTAACCCTTTTTTCAAAGTTTTCTCCAACACTTTATTAAGTAAAAATAAGGAACCAAGTGTGTGAAGCAAAGATAACCTTTATTAATAATAAACTGTATGACTTCATTAAAAAGCAAAATGACCCAAGTAAAGTGTCTTAAGCAAAGATAAAGTGAACAGGTAACAACTCAGTCTCTGGCACTCTTCTCAGTCACTCTGAAGCATGCCCATGGTCTTAGATGGAAAGGGGCCAGGGACTGTGGAGGTGGCTGTTGCTGGAGTGCTGGTCTGAGGCGCCATTGGGGTGCCTGGCCCCGAGAGTACAACAGGAGATGGTGTGTGCAGGAAGCTCTCAGAGAACTGGCTCAGTCCCGTGAGGTTGAGAGGCACTTCCTCAAGTACCTGGGATCTGAGGGCCAAGACTGATGACAGATGTCCTGAGTAAGGGCTTGGCTGTGGGGTGGAGGAAGGAGGAGTGTAGTGGGGCTGTCTGGTTTGCAGCTGGGTCAGATGAGGCGTCTGTGGCATCTGTGGCATCCGAGGAACTTGGGTCTGGACTGGGAAGGGTTGCCTCTGCTTGAGAAGTCCTGGTAGTGGTAGGTTTGGTAGGCGAGGGGCTGTTGAAATCTGTGGAAGGGCTGTGACATCACCTGGGGTGGAGGAGCAGACCTGGATTGGGTAGGAGCAGGTTCAGCTGGGCCTCGAGGGTGGTGCAGAAGAGCTGTGATCCTCTCCTTCATCACCTGGTACTGGGCCTCGGGCATGTCCATGAGGGTCTGGCTCACGTAGGTGATGAAGGGCTTGTGGTCAAGGATGGTATGTCGAAGTGGACCAGCTGGGAGACGAGATCTGTGTTGGCTTTGATTGTGTCCCTGATCTCCAAGAGGACAGTGTGGCTCTGTCCCTCCAGTCTGCCTCTCTGCCTGCTTTCTGTGGAGGTGGAGCTGGGTGTGGGTGTGGGTTGGTCTCTGGTGGCTGCTTCTTCTTGCTCCATCTGAGACAGGGGATCCTCCACGTCCTCCGGCATGGGGAGTGCAGCTGTCGGGGGGGTCCCTGTTGTGGGGCCCTCCAAAGACACCTGCCTGGACATGGTAGCTGTCTCCTGGATGGAAGAGGAGTGGCTCTCTGTAGGCTGTCTGAGGGAGAGGGTTGACAGAGGGGCTGCTCCTCGGTGGCGGATCTCACCCTCCAGGAAGCTGCACCTGGCCATGACATAGGTCTCCTGGTCAGTGAGCTTGACAGTGGCCTGGTCAGATTTCTTCAGGTGCAGCTTGCCATACCAGGTGTGCATGTGCTTCCACCATCCAAGGGGTAAATCTGAATTGTAGCCCAGGCTCTCTGCCTTCTCTCTCCACGCTGCCTGCTTCCTCTTGGTGTCGCGATAGAGCCTGTGGCCCTTCCTCCACAGGTACTCATTCTCCCTCAGCCATTCCAGCACCTCTTCCTCATGGTCCTCAGAAATGGAGTACTGTTTCCTCTCCCCCTTCTCTTTGCCTTGCCTCTTCCTCCTGCTGGCAGGGGCTTCAGGGCCTTCAGCAGCAGGGCTTTGAGGGCCTTGGGGCTGGTCCATCACAGCAGCAGCAGCAGCAGCAGGAGAAGCACCACCAACAGCACCAGCAGAAGCACCAGCAGCACCAGCAGGAGAAGCACCAGCAGCACCAGCAGCACCAGCAGGAGAAGCACCAGCAGCATCAGCAGCATCAGCAGCACCAGCAGCACCAGCAGCACCAGCAGCACCAGCAGGAGAAGCACAGCAGCAGCACCAGCAGGAGAAGCACCAGCAGCACCAGCAGGAGAAGCACCAGCAGCAGCAACACCAGGAGCAGCAGCAGCCACAGCAGAAGCACCAGCAGTTTCAGAGTCAGCGCCAGGGGGTGGGATGGTGGTTCTGTCCTTCTTGCCAGGGCTGGCAGGAGTAGGCACAGGCTTCCTCTTCTTCCCCATGGTGTTCTCTCAAGATGTCTCTGGCACCAGGTCTTTCCTCTGAATGCTGACTGCTTGCGAGCTGCATCCTTTTATATCCATGGAGCTTACGCAATTCATCCTCCCCGCATGCGCAGTGAACGCTACGCAACCGCTACACATACGCTACGCATCTGCTACACATCCGTGATGCATCCGCTCCTTCCGCTACGCATCCGCTTCACTGTTCTCCCATGGAAGCCCTGCGGATGTGTCATCCGCTTCCATCCGCTAGGCTTCCTACGAACATCCACTTTACATCCCTGCTACATCCTCCCCATGTCCGTTCCTTTCTGTTGTTGTCCACTCTGTTTATGCAAATTTGGGGCACTTTTGAGAGCGGATAACAACGGATAGAAATTTTGCTTGTCCGCTGTGTCCTTTTTGCATACATTTTGCATCCGTCGGCCAGTGTGACCTAGCCTTAAGTTGCAGCCCCCAATTCAGCTCTCATTGGCTGACCTTCTTCCTAAGCTCTATTCCAGTTCATGAATATACTCTTGACAGTTCCTCTAATGTGCTATACCCAAATAATTTAAACACATTATAAATTCAATACAATAGCCTGTTTTGTACAATATGTTATGTCAGTGGCTAAAGCTCTACAATACACTGAAGCATGGACTATCTTAATTACACTTTAATCAATTTAAACACATTATAAATTCATATAATAGCCTGTTTTGTACAATATGTTATGTCAGTAGCGGAAGCTCTACAATGCACTGAAGAATGGACTATCTTAATTCTACTTTAATCTACTGCAGAAAATTACATGGACCCAGCCAACATTTTACCTGATTTTTATGGTGGTACATTTTCCCCCCATATAACATCCTCTGAGTGGGAAGTGTTTTGAACTATCAAGTGAGGTAACTATTCTTGCCAATGCAAATTTTTCATTTAGATAGTATTAAATTAGGTTTAGGTACTGGTGACTGCAGTGTATTTGCTATCTTGATTTGTCTTTAGCAATAATTCAAAACTCTCCCAAGGTCTTTAATCCCTTTGATCAATCTTAACCACATTCATTATCCTCACTTCCTTTTACTTCTCTAATATCTTGCCAAATATAGTCATTTGATGTAGTCCATTAAAAGCTAAATCACATGGACAAAATAAGTGAGTTTCTGCTTGCTGAGTTTTGCTTTGAAGGAGCAGCAAACCTTTATTTCCTACAAAATTAATTAGTTGGTGATTCAAGTCTACAGCAGTGTTAGTAATTATCTCAAAATCCGTAATATGGGCTATCCTCTTTTGCTCTTGTCAGTCTCCAATATTCACAGCCATATGTAACTATAGAGAGACTATTGCTTTCACTATAATGCCCTTTCTAAATTCTGAACTATTTGCTTCTTCAAGCTTAGTTTTTACATAAGTTCTTGTTCATTGTAGAGTCCTCAGAAAAAAAAAATCTGGACCGCTGAATTCATTAGCCTGTTTTATATTCAAAAGCTGTGCTATGCTAAATGAGTAAATGTAAACCTGCTTTTCATATTATTTTCTCTTTCCATTATCTAGCCTGTATTACTTAATCTGATTTCATATTCCTCAGTAGCTTTGGTATTTCTTTCTCCCTGTGTGTAGCTCCACTCTTCTTTGTAAGACCTGAAACAAAACTCTGATTGCAAGAAGAACTAGTGCAGTTACTTGTTTAACCTGTGCTTACCTCTCCTTTCTTGTCTATATATAGGTATGTACATACATTTTTCCAATTTCAAGGCCATGCAACCTTATTTTGTATTTATTCATGTACCACTGCTATCTCTTTGATGTACTTTTTTAGCATAATACATTTTCATGTGCTGAGATGAAAATACATGTGCTTAGTTAGCAAAACCCTAAAATAATTTGGTTAGTGTTGAGGATTAACCACATTCTTCAGCAGTAAGTCTATTCTCCATATATTTTGCAGGAATAAATACATTTATCATAAAAAAGAAGTAAAGGGTGGAGAAAACAAGATTGGGACTTCATTGAAGCGAAGACATTAACTCTCTAACCATTGATTTTTGTCTGTATTACTGTATTACTGTAGGGGTGCCAAACTCAAGGCCCACGGACCAGATCTTGCCCATGGCGTGCTTAGAACTGGCCTATGGGGCTGCCCTAAAAACAGTTAAAGACTGTCCTGTGGTGATTCTGCCAGCGAAAATGGAGCCCTCCCTAGCTCCATTTTTGCTAGCAGAGGGTTGCAGGAGGCCATTGCAGCTGAAAATGGAGCTTGCAAACACGTTTTCTCTGGCAAAGCGCTTGGGCCACCACAGGTGCCCCCAACACAAGTGATGTCAACCCACTCTGGTCATGCCCCCTCCAGGCCCCCAAGGTCAAACACAACCCTGAGGCGGCCCTCAATGAAATTGAATTTGACACCCCTGCTATTGGGGATCTACAAAAGCTCCATCTTGCACAGTGTCTTTTAACATTGGAAACTTGAAGAGATGCAGACTTCAATTTCCAGAATTCCTCCGCCTGCTTTGCTGACTGGGGAATTTTGGGAATCCACACCTCTTCAAGTTGTCAAGGTTGAGAAACCTTGATCTAAACATTTCTCATGCAGGATCAAGTTTCAGAGCTAGGAGGAAGAATAAAACTTATGTTCACCCTAATATATGAAGCATCAGAATCTAAAACAAAGTAAATATTAATTCTGCATTGATTATGGTGATATCACAGCAGAATGGGAAAATAAATCTTAGCTGTTTTTTCAAACTGGTCTGGAATCCTCCTGTGATGATGCTATTGTTTTCACCCATCAAAACCTTCTTCTTTTCATGGTTAAAGGAATCAACCATTGTGCAAAGAAAGCTACTGAGAGGATGTAGGGAGCACCTTGGCTGTTGTAGGGAAGAGGAAATTTCAGGATCTGGGAAACAAGCAAGGTAAGAGTTCCCATCACTTGTCCTTTTTTGAAGCATTTCTTCCAGAACAGAAGATGAGTCAGTAACTACCTAGTTACTAGCTTACTAAAGTACTGACCATCTCAAGCAATATGAAAACCATTGAGAGTATACAAAGACCTTTACTAATTTCAAATCAGTATACAGGTAGTTCTTGATAAATATCTATCCGCCAATCTCTTTTCAGAAAAATAAGAAAAAGAAAAACAATAAATGTGTATTTAAATATAATAAAAAACAAGTAATGTAGAGACAATCCGTAAACCTTTAGTTCCTTGAAGATGAAATAGCTGGAGAAACAGTTGAAAAAGGAGATCTTCAAGCTCAAGCGCAGGTTACACAGAAGATATACATACAGATAGTCCTCGATTTACAACAATTCATTTAGTGACCATTCAAAGTTACAACAGCACTGAAAAAAGGGACTTATGACTGTTTTTCACATTTACCACCATTGTAACATCCCCATGGTCACGTGATCAAAATTCAGCCACTTGGCAACTGACTCATATTTATGACTGCTGCAGAGTCCTGGGATCACCTGATTGACCTTTTGTGAAATTCTGACAAGGAAAGTCAATGAGGAAGGCAGGTTCACTTAACATTCATGTTACTAACTTAACAACTACAGTGATTCACTTAACACCTGTGGTAAGAAATGTCGCAAAATGTGACAAAACTCACTTAACAAATGGAATTTTGGACTCAGTTTTGGTTGTAAGTCAAGGACTACCTTTAATCTTAGTATGTGGAAAAAAACCTTAAATCTAACGTGCTACATTGATGTTTGATACAATGACTATTAGGAGGTTGGGCTTAGGTTCAAATATGTGAACAAGACTTTTAGGAAGATAAAGAGGAAATTCATATACATTGCCTGAGTTCATTTGAATTATAAACATAGCATCCCCGCTTAACTATCTATTAAACCAAGTCAATAACATTTTTGCCAATGTATCAACTGTTCACATTGACCTCGCATCTATTTATATTTCCTTAATGTCCTTCCAGGTGACAGTACACCATGAAGAATTTGTAGATTTTGGAGCGTTCTCCTTCCCCATTATGCTCTCTGTTAGGTATATTATACCTCCAACGAGTCACATTGGATGGGTATGGTGCAGTGGTGGTATGCTACTAAAAATCACTACTGGTTACACCCAACCAGTAGTCAAAAAAAAAAAAAGCCTCCGATCAGTTGAGAGGATAAAAGACTGAAAAGCACATGGGACAATGGAAGGGTCGCTTCTAGCTTTTTGTTTCTTCATCCTCTCAGCTGATTGGCTTATTAGGGGTGTGCCAGAGGTGGTATTCAGCAGGTTCTGACCAGTTCTGGAGAACTGGTAGCAGAAATTTTGAGTACTTCGGAGAACTGGCAAATACCACCTCTGACTGGAAAATTTACAGTATCGTTCCCCTGCCACACCCACCAAGCCATGCCCACAGAACTGGTAGTAAAAATTTTTGAATCCTACCACTGGGGCATGTGCATTAGGGGCACACACATGCATGCATGATCACCCACCAAACCGGTAGCGACGAAAGTAGAATCCCACTACTGGGATGGTGGAAATTGCAATGGAACACAACCCCAGGATTCCAGATTGGGAGAGGTTGGCTGCTTCTTACCTGGACAAAGTTGCTTTCAAACATGGCAACATACTGAAATGAAGGGTATTCTCCTTTTTCAAGATATTTCTGCAGACCTGCCTTGCTAGGGGCTTGGACGGGAGAAGGAAAATCCAGACTCTGCTCAGTCCTGGGAAAGAGATCCAGCACGAGACTATCTGCAAATGAGACATCAGGGCCTTCAAGAATCATGAGATGTTATGTTGTAAATACAAATGAATATACAGGATATGTTAATAGTACAAACTTAGCAATGTATGAAAAGTAGAAGTTTATGGTATATATAACAAAGACAATGCCAGAAAAATCACACTGTGTCCAATATTTTAATATTTACTTAATAGATTTTATATAATAAATTTTTGAAGGAAAAAAATAATCATCACACGTACAAAGATTCTACTTATCAAACTAAACACAGAGGTTTTGTCAACACTTCTTTTATTTTTATTATAAAATAAAACAGCTCCTGAAAAGAGATAGTCAACAAGCATTGTACTAATATATGATATTAAGAGAGTAAATACTTGACCTATAGTTCTGAAGAATCTTATCTTCATTAACATTTGTAAAAGAATGGCATGTGTAATAAAACCTTTTGGGTCTGTGTATCTTTTAAAACACTCTTATTTTACTTTTTCTACAGATACAATTTACCATGTTTTACTTTATGCCAAGTGATATGAGTGGGTGGGGAATCTGATTTCCAGCACTGAATTATTGTCAGTGTGACAGATACAAGCAGGGTAATTTGCATTTCTTTTGAAGTTGTTCTTAACGAGGCTTAGAACAGATAGACAATAAATATAATTTTACTTCTGTGCAAATGGTTTAAAGATAATACAGCTACTTTCCTCATTTGATTTATTGTAGAAAATTTTATTTTATTTTAGGTATTCCTAATAAATATATAAAATAGTTCCTTTTTGTCCTTTTCAGATTAGGATTTCAACTAAATTTCTGTGAATTTATTAAGATGTATTTGTCAGACCCCAAAACTAAGATGATGATGAAATGAATCTTTGAAGCAGATTTTTAAATTATTCCTCCCTGATAGATAAAATCTTGCCAAACTGAAGCATGCTAACATTTTTTTAAAAGTTGTTTTTCTAAAAATACTGTAAGAATTAAAAATTTTGACCACTTATTTGAAATTTTTAATGCAAATTAACAATTGTATTATCAGTTGTAAATTTGTTACTTTTTAAAGGTGAAATAATATATTTTGAACACATTATGCAAAGACCCAATATAACTGAGGTCCATAATTCTGGAAAAGCTGGAAGGAAAGAGAAGAAAAGGACCAACTCAGTTAGAGAGGAAATACTGATGGAAAACCTGAAGGGCAAGGTTAATGTTAAATAACTGTCACTTGCTAAGAATTGGTAACTTGGTTGTATATAATCAAATTAGTTTTGGAATAATTAATAGAAAAATGAACTATGGAGTTATACATCTCCATTAAATATATTATATGGACTGAAAATACATGCAAAAATATTTAGCTATTGAGAATTTCAATCTGTTGTATAACCTATAGTTTTTAAATATAAAAACCAAAAAGTTCTAAACAAAATATAAATAACAGAGTGAACAGCGATCGCTCTTGTTCAGTAACACTAGCCATTCTAAATTGTGTTGAATCTCTTTCATTAACTCTAATACTAGGAAATGATTTAAAGTGCAATTTATTTGTAATATTAAGGAAAGGTAATCCCAGTCTAATTAAAAAGCACAAATTAAGACAAGTGGTTTATATGCACAGAGGATTGTCAAAAGAAGTTTGGTAATTTTACTATGAACTACTATTATGTTTAAAAGTCTTCTGATAAGATCTGAAATTTGTCTGCCCTTCAAAGACAGACTGATTAGAATTAGCATAATGTGAAATAAATGAACTGAAAAGAATAATTTAATAATTATGCGGGTCTCTGGTTGGATACTTACATTTTATCCTTGTTATGTTTAAATAAATGGCAAAGGAAGTCCTATGGATTTTACTCTACTACTTGTTGCCAACTATAGAGGAAGTATTCATCTTCATTTCAAGGCCATTGAGCCAGCACTGTCTACAGACATTTCTGCAGCACGACACCAGAGAGCACTATTATCTTCCCACTGAAGTGGTACTTATTAATCTACTTGCATTTGCATGCTTTTGAACTCCTAGTTGGTCAAGGAATTGGGAGAGGTCAGGTGTTCACCTCTGGTTTCCAACCTGGGCCGCCAATTTTGCAGCTGACAAGCCCACCGACTAAGCACTGAGCTACCATTTTGCACCTACCATGTTTAGACAGCAGAAATTCAAAAATGTAGCCATGAATTGGAAGTCAGACCTCCATCTCTTAATATTAAAGAAAGATAACAATCAAAGCAATAATGCTATGTATAAATATTATTTATTTTTTATTTAAAACATCTTAAATTAAACTCTAGGTGATTTACAACTTAAAGTAAAACAACATACAAGTAGTTCTCAACTTATGACCACAAGAAGAATTAGGTCCTAAGTATTCTCTGCAAGATTAAAAGGATGGAGATCTCTTGGATCTCTTGGGGGAGAATGTTCCATAGGACAGAGACTGAAATGGAAAAGGCATGCTTTTGAGGAGCCACAAAATAGCAATGTTTAAGAGAAGGGACCTGGAATGTAGCTACTTTATCCATTCTGATGGGACAGGCAGGTATCCTCAGGGAGTGGTGGTCCATATATAAGCTAGTCCTATAGGGCTTTAAAGGTGATAATAAGTAGCAATAGCACTTAGACGTCATAGTAGTTTACAGTTTACAGAATCAGCATATTACCCCCTTGGAAGGATGGAATGCTGAGTCAACCTTGAGAATCGAACAGCTAGCAGTTGGCAGAATTAGCCTCCAATACTGCATTCTAACCACTGTGACACCATAGCTCAATATTACATCCAGAGAAAAACTGGGAGCCATTGCACCTCATGCAAGAACGATGTAATATGAGAAAGCTAGGGGTTGGCCAACTGTGTTGTGATGCTGCATTCTCGACTAATTCTTGGAAGGTCTTCAAGAGCAGCCACACATAGGTCATGTTGCAAGAATCCAAATGGGAAGTGAACAAGGTGTGATTGTGAACAAGGCTTCTCGGTCCAGGAAATGGTACAATTAGCATATATGACACATCTATACACGTATGACACACCTGTGCAAAGTCCTTCCAGCCACAGCTTCTACTTGCTTATCAAGCAGCAGCCATGAGTCTTGGAGGACCTCCAAATTCTACATTATCTCTGTCTGGGGGAAGGCCACCACTTCCAGAGTTAAAAATGGAAGTCAACAGACCCCCAAGGGCCAAAGCCCCACTCCATCTTTCCAGGCTTAAATTGAAGATGGTTCCTTCCAATACAGGCCCGTAAGAGTATCCAGATAGCACCACAACAGTATCACTTACTCACCCAGGGGTAGAAGTGTATAACTGTTTACCATCAGTGTACTGATGCGCCCCTTGCTGGTGAATGAGCTCACCCAGTGGTTTCATGCACTGTAAATGTTAATGAGAGGAGAGAGGCCTAAACCTTGGAGGCACCCCACATAGCAGGGGCTTAGGGTTCAACCTTTCTCCCCTCCAGGACCAATTGAAACCAGTCATGGGAAAAGGAGGAGAAACATAGCAAACCAGTGCCTCCCACTCCAGTCCCTGAAGCTGGTTCAAAAGGATACCATGGTTAAGGGTATCAAAAGATGCTGAGAGATCCAGGAGGGCCAGGTTGGTTGCATCGTCCCCATCATGAACCTTCCAGAGGCCATCTGCAAGCATAATCATTATGATTTCAGTTGTGTATGCCAGCCTAAACCTAGACCAAAAAGGATCTACTTTATCTGTAACTAAGCACCTACAACTTTTCAAGAACTTTCCACAGAAAGGGAAGATTGGAGACTGGACAAGCTGCCTAAATAGTTGAATCCAAATATGGTTTCTTGAGAAAGGGCACAGCATTGACTCCTTCATGGTAAGGCCTCAGTTATCTGGATGAGCACAGAAATTGTATCTAAACCAAGTGTCTTCAAACTTGGCAAATTTAAGGCTTGTGGACCTCAACTCCCAGAATTCCTGAGCTATCATGACAAGAGGAGGAATTCTGGAGTTGAAGCCCACAAGTCTTAAAGCTGTCAAGTTTGAAGACCCCTGATCTACAGTCTCATTGGCAATATACAGTAGGTGTTGTACTTTGTAAATTGTCAGGCTGGTTTCTAAAAAGTTCTGCTAACACAGAACTACAATTCCCAGTTATTATCAAATGGAGATCAAAACAGTTAAACTGCCTTTTAATATAGATGGCCCCACAGGGAGATTGTGAAATTGTCTTCCTCTGTTACTGCTAGTGGGACTAGATCTGACAAGGTGAATATGCTCCATTAATGTTAAGTCACATTAATTAAGTGGTGTCATCTGGTAGAAACTTTCTGTGTAGCAGTACCTGCCCTTTGGAAAAATCATATGCCCCAAAATTTGTTTAGCCATACTCTAGCTGATGTTCCATAAATTCTCAAAAACCTGGATTTTTTTTTCTTCAGGCATGGAGTTTGTACTATGGGTGACCCCATCACTTCAGTAGTTTCTTTGCTATGACTGTGGTTATGTGGCTCAGGTTTGATTGCCCTCTGTGCCATTGTGCTATCATTGTGTTATTGAACTTCACAATTATTATGTATTATTTTTATTTTGTTGCTTTTAATCTTATATTCCATATTTTGAGCACTGCTGTGAGATGAGTTGCTATAGAGATTAATTCTATAAGTAAAAAGTAAAAGGAACTGTATTTATAGGTACATCACACCATGCAAAGATTTTCATATTGATCATTTCATCATAATGTGCTGCACTATTTATAATGACTCTTCAGCTGATTATTAGAAACCCTATTTTTGTCTCTTGGAGATAACTGGTTATCATTCATTATCTTGAAGAGCTAGTGAGATCTTAATATATGTGTTATACTATTTGATCTGGTCTAAATATTGAGATTTTCACTTCAAGCTGTTCTCTTCCTTTAGGACTCTCTATAACAGGTTGCCAATTCCATTATCTTTCAGTGCTTAGATCTTTATAAGTCTATAAATTGCATGTTTTAGACCTATTCTCAACTTTATTCTAAGCTACAGTTAATTAAATAAACTATACTTATCTGGAATTGTACAAGTTGCTAAGCTATAAATCAAGATTTACAGAGGCTCAGTTTCTACAATATGCTAAGCCAAAATCCAGCAAATTACATTTTGGCTTAGTGAAATATGAGATCCCATCCTTAGATACGGACTGATGGCTTTATCTGGGTTATAAACACATTTTATTGCTCTTTTTATTTTCATTCTGTTCAGCTAGATTGGTTTTTAAAAAATATTATAAAGATAAAATTATGAGTGTACACTTACATTTAAAAGAGTTTCACCAATGCTAAAACTAATTAGGTCCAGCAATAATATAGTTTATTGAACTAGCTCCATGATTAGACAAAATGAGATGATCAATCTGGCTAACAGATTGTAAATAATTTGAAGGGATGGCAAACAGTGAGCTATAAAATCTAATTTTATTGTATTAGTACTGCCAGGGCTAGAGGGATTTTTCCATCCAATGGACCAAAATAACTTACCTGGGTTTAGGTAGAAAGCAGTTTGATTTTGAATTAGGGCAATAGGTGATTATGAAAAAGCAGTTTGCTTTCGCTGTTATCAATTGTTACTGCAGTTTAATTGACATATTCCCAAAAAGAAAGGATTGCAGCTTAAGTTCTCTGGATGGACAGAACATCCTTTTGACTTACCTGAAAGACTTTTGACTCACCTGAAAGACCTTGATGATGATGACTCTTTATCTTGTGAACTTCTCTTTCTGGTACAGATTTGCTGCTGGAATTCTTCTGAAAGCTCAGGACAAAATTTTGTCTTTTGATCCATGACAAAAATCCCATCTGGCCAATAGAGATGTCAGATCAGGCCAACTTAGCTTGATTGTTTAAGCTGACTGGAGCTCCTTTAACCTTATCAAAATTAATCAGAGTATATTAAAATCAGAGTGGTGGAATCTACATGAAGTTTAATGGTGATGGGCCTAGTTTCAAGACCTCCCTTATTTGATCTAAGATTAACAGGTTTCTATTTTTCTCTTCCAAACATTATAATATAGGTTTTATTATGACCAAATCTACTGCCATATATATGTGTACTAGAATCCCAGTGAGTTCAGTGCAGTAAGTAAATACATTTGCTGTGGAAACATAGAATTACAGTATTGGAAGGGACCATAGAAGTTGTTTGGTTCAACCACCTGTTCAGGATCCACTGGACCAGGGGTGTTAAACTCGATTTCATTGAGAGCCACATCAGGGTTGTGTTTGATCTCAGGAGGGCTGGGGTGGGCAGGGCCAGCTCGACGTCACTCATGTCAGCAGTGGGGTGGCCTGAGTGCTCTGCTAACTGCAACGGCCTCCTGCAACCCTCTGCCAGTGAAAATGGAGCTTGGGAGGGCTACATGCTCCATTTTTGCTGGCAGAGGGTTGCAGGAGGCCTTTGCAGGCAGAAACGGAACTCAATATTTGCTCGCAGAGGGTGAGGCCATTGCAGCCGGAAACAGAGCTCTGTTCCTTCGCTGTTTCCAGGGCAACCCCATAGGCCACATCTAAGCACCCCACAGGCCAGATGTGGCCTGCAGACCTTCAGTTTGAAACCCCTGCACTAGACCATCCAGCTTTGTTTGGAGTTACCTAGTAATAGATAATCCACCACATCACATGGCAACCTGTTTCACTGGATGATGGCTCAGGAGGATCCTATTCATGCTTGAACCCCTTTATTGTAGTACAGTCCATTAAACCCACTGCTCCTACCCTCTGGACAATACAGAATAAGTTTAATTCCTCTTTGGGGAGATAGCTTTTCAGGTTTTTTAAAGATTACCATAACATCTCCCTTCATTTATCTTTTCTATACACTAAATATGGTGTATAGTTCGTTTAATCATTCTTCATAGGGTTTGGTTTCCAGAACCTTCACTATTGTGGTAGCCCTCCTCTGAACTGCCCTTTTTGAACTTTTTTTCTCAGAACTGGATACTATATTCCAAATGGGGTCTGACCAGGGTAGAGTAAAGCAGAACAGGAACTTTTCACAGTCTGGATTTTATGTTCCTGTTAATGCACTCCAAAGTAACATTTGTCTTTTTAGTAGTTGCATCACACTGCTGGCTCATATTTAATTTGTGGTCATTCAGGACACCCAGATCCTTTTCATAGGTTCTGCTGTCAAGCTAGGTCTTCTCCATCCTATACTTGTACCTTATATTTTCCCTATCCTGTTATAGAACTTCAAATTTCAGCTTTCTGCTCAAAGGTGTCTAGAATTTTTTGAATCTTCCTGGATTTGCCATCCTACCTATTTTATTTTAAAGCCAGTGAAGTTATTGGAAAAATAGGAATTGTAATTTTTTTACTGACCTTTTTTTTCTCTGTATTTAATTGCACCATGACATGCAGCAATGTGGAAGGTGAAGGATTATTTTTTTTCTTTTCCCGGCCTAGAGATATGGAAAGAGAAGCATTGGTAGAATTCTTTTAGTCCAATAGGGTTGGCCCAGGGACCCACTTTTGGCCAGCAGAAACTGTGGGGACCCACTTTGACAAGCAGCTATTCCAAACAGATGTGGATTTCTCTCAAGAATGGCTGAAAAACAACCATTTGTTATTTTTAGAGTTGTTTTCTCTCAACTTCATGGCAATGTAATTCCAGCTGTTCCAGTTGGGATGGGATAAATACCCAGGTTAATGAACAGGCCAAGCAACTGTCCACTAGGCCAGGGGTCTCCTACCATGGCAACTTTAAGGCTTATGGATTTCAATTCCCAGAATTCCTCAGCCAGCAAATTCAAAATTCAGAGTCCTGGGAATTGCAGTCTATATATCTTAAAACAACTAAGGTTGAGAAACTCTAGCCTATATATTCAAACTGGCATTGTTTTTCAACAGGTCTTCACCTTGATCAGTGTTAACTTCCTCAATGGAGTCATCCCCAAGTGTAATTGGCTACATTTCTCCTGCTAGCACAGCTAACATACCCGGACAGCTTCTAGTTAGAATGGATGAACAACCTTTTCATGTCTGAGTACTACAGATAACTAATTTTGGATAGCCAGAAGCTGCAGAATAAATTAATGACGCAAAATAGGTAGATGGGTCAATGTTTTCTTGAGAATTTTTCTTAAAGGGGGAGAAGAATTTGCACAATAAAAAGGAGAGGGCTTTTGACCACATGGTTGTGGTCTGCATTTGGGTGTTTTAACCCACTGGTGGGGGAGGGATTCTGGGTTTATTAAAAATATATAAAATCCAATTTTGGGGTGAAAGAGTAGAGCTGCACATATTCTGGGGACTGAGGTTTCTAATATTGTGGCTGGAGAATGCTGATATATATTTACATTTAAAATAGATTCCAACACTGATCCACTCAGACCAGGGATTAGAATTATATCCATTCACACATCTGTGAAAAGTGAGGAAGATTTTATTTTTGTGGCCTTCACAATGAAGCAAAATCTCCAGCTGAGAAGGCCATAAACACTCTTCAGTATATGACCGTCAAGAGTGGGCTTCAAAAATTTTAGCAACGGGTTTTCTGCCTGGTTGCTGGGTGGGCATGGCCATGGTGGGCATAGCCTAGTTGGCCTCCTGAACCATGGTGGGGGGTTGCCCCTCCCCAGGTTCCAGAAGCTTTCCTCGAGCCTCCAGGAGGGCAAAAACAACCTTCCTGGCCTCTGGAGGCTCCCTGGAAGCTGGAAATGGGCCTATTTCTGGCCTTCCTGAACTTCTGGGAGGCCCTTTTTTCACCCTTCCCGAGCCTCGGTGCACACCATGCACTTACCTTCATCCAAAACAGGCCACGTGGGGACTCCTGGGCACGGTGAGGTAGGGTGGGCAGGCCCAGCCAGGAATGGGATTTGGGGGTTCTCCAAACTGTGCAGAATCTTAGCTAGAGAATCTCCTAAACCCCTGTGAACCCCCAGCAGCCCACCCCTGCTAACAGTCCTACTTGTAGTGGATACAGTTTACTCTTAGCCTGGTGCTCTTGATTGAATCTCACAATAGCAGCATTAATTATGGGATAGGAAAAATAGAATTTTCTAGAAACATCTAGTTGGCTAGAAAAACCACACACAAGACCAAATAGCCTTTGAGTCTATTTAAGGCACAGGAATATACTGATATTTTTTAAATAAAAAGGTAACTAGCCTGGAGATTGAAGTTCTTCCTTGGAATTAGCACAATACCAGGTGAATTGGCTTTTTTTCAGCTCAACTGTTGTAGATGAGATGTTGTTACTGTGGTATATTGTAGTCTGCTCTTCTCATAGGTGCAGGCAAGCTGGTTATGTAAAACAACTCTGAGATGGCAGGACATTGCCCCCATCCTGTTCTGATCCTGCCTTGTGATGTCATTTCTCTGGTTGCATCACTGCATTCTAATCTATATCTTTTAGCACCTTATTCTGAGGCAGTTCAATTTTTTGTTCATCATTTTTATTGTTCCTGAATGATGATGAAGATTTCATCTATGTACCTGCTAATCATTATAAAATTACTCTCTCTCTCTGTGTAGACAGACATATATTACACACAGACACAGACACACACAAACAGACACAGATACAGATACAGACACATACACATACACACACAAATACACACACACACACACACATGATATAGCACAATCCACTTTGCAGAGTAATACTTTTCAAGCAATGTTTTATGCATTCTGATAAACTCACTGAGTAATGTATTCTCATTTGCCCATTGGCTTTAACGTGGGTTGAATTTTTGTGCTCCTGCAATGAAGATTAATTGTTCTTTGAACCACCTTCTGCGCAAAATCTGTGTGAGACAGAAGTTTCTACAGTCAGGTCCTCTGACCCAAGTTGAATTTTAATTATATTTTATGATGAAAAATGTCTATCTAAATTCACTCAGACTGCTTCAAGAAGAATGGGTGTGGCTATTAGAGACAATTCTGTGACTAGTCTATGAAAGCAAAATATTGGCAAATAGTGTTATCACAGGAGGGTGAAAAGTTTGCCCTAAATTACCAATACAGGTATTGTGGTAGATAATTATTTACATTACTAATAAAACTCCATTTGACAGTTTTTCTGAGAATAATTTAATCTGTCTACATATTTATTCAGATGAAGAGATTTTGATAACTTTGTTCTATATTCCAGCAGCCAAGTCCATTGTCTAAACAAGACCTTCCTTCTGCCCTAGGGAGAGATATCACCAAGGGCCATTTGGGAGGTATTTTTATAGAGAGCCTGAAGTAAACTAGATATTACGTGCATAACCAGAACCTAGATAGTGTTCTTATTGGAGAGGGAGGAGCTGAAAATTAATTCATCTGAACCTATAGGGCTATGGGACTTGTCCAGTGCCTCTTCTTCCCCCCTCCCAATGTCCCTTAATTGAATAAACAGCTCTTACTAAGAGCAGGAATAGGGGTATTTGCAGAGGCTCAAAAAAGTCAAGAGAAAGCCTGTAACCACACCTTTGAAACTGCAGCACATTTTAAAAAGGGATGAGGTTTTCACTACATGGTTGAAGACACCATCTGACTTCTTGATACCTGCTCCTCCTATCTCCATCTGATCTTGAACTGGACTATAGAAGGTGCCACAAATTGTGTATCAGAGCCCTTCCACTCTTTCATTCAACGCCATACCCAAAGAAATGTAATATATCCTGTGTGAAAATAAGCAAAAACAAGTATGAGGAGGAAAATAATAGAATCCCCCCTCCCTGAAAGATGGGATTGTACACCTTCTGAGGAAGATAAAACCCGGATAAAACATTCTGTTGTGGATGAAACCAAAATGTCATTAACATAAGGTAGAACATAATATTAATCTCTCTTATAAGTGGACAAAGAAATGAAAACCTGATAGCTTGTATATCAGCTACTCATTTTTTCTTCTGACCTAAGTTCTAGACTGTTGGGTCTATTGATTCCATGCTAAAAGGAATATGGCTCTATCTAGCATCAAACTTCCTTTCCTTGGAGTGGACCAGTAGTGGGATTCAATTTTTTTTACTACTGGTTCTGTGGTCATGGCTTGGTGGTCATGGCAGAAGGACACTGTAAAATCTCCAGTCAGAGGTAGTATTTGCTGGTTCTCTGAACTACCCAAAATTTCCGCTATTAGTTCTCCAAAACTGGACAGAAACTGCTGAATACCACCTCTACAGTGGACTATCTTCTACATCTCTGGGTAAATGATATGACTGCCACCAGATTCCAATAAGCCACCATTTTAAGAATTGACTAAAAGAAAATGTTATGATTAACTCATCTTGCTATTATCCCCCCATGTCTGCCTGCAGGAGATAACTTCTAATAAATGTCTGTGAAGAGGACAACATTTGCCAACTCTTTATAATTGAGTTTTTAATCTTGGTTTGTCCTTTTTTTGACATTTGTAATAGACCATTTCCTTTGGAATGGATATAATATTTTCTTCAAAACCCAAGAGTTGAAAAAAAGAATGTTTGCAATGTATTGCAACACAGAATATAGTGTATGATTGTGGAAAGATTATCTGGTCCAAGTACCTTGATGGGATATACTCTGTGTGTGTGTGTGTGTGTGAGAGAGAGAGAGAGAGAGAGAGAGAGACAGAGAGAGAGAGAGAGAGAGAGAGGGAGAGAGAGAGAGAGAGAGAGAGAGAGAGAGAGAGAGAGAGAGAGAGATTTGGTTCATGCTTGCAATCATCACACTATATCACCATTTCTGCTATATGCCTGCTAGCTTCTGGATTTTTAAAATAATCTTATTATACTGTTATAGAGAGATTTTTTTTGTTGTGCAAATTAGATCTTAACACAATGATACCAAATAGTCTCTCTGGTATCATCCTTTCCACTTGGTGTCCTCTCGAGATATGGTTGATGACTTTTGAAATTCCCACCCAATTCATAGACAAGCATTCTGAGTTACTGAAGTCCTATATTGTCATTTTAAGAACAATGTACTGTGTTAGAATGTCTAATGGGAAACGAGTATATCTACAGGGTTTGGAAGGATTAGCTACCTGAAAGCAATTGTCAGTCTTCAAGATCTTCTGCTATTGCTTTGCATCTTTTCGACTGCCATAAGTAACGGGGGGTGGAAAAGGGAGGTAGGAATAGTTGGGGAAGTGAGCTGGAGGAGTTACATTCGTCTGATGTATAAATGGAAGGGGGGAGCATAAAATAGAGTTAGGTTTCTTTTTCTCGCTTAGCTTTCTTCTCTCTGCGCAACTGCAACCCATTATCAAACTATGCCAAGGTCAACGGACAGAGGCCTCATCATCACCTGAAGATGCCCACATGATCATATCCACAACTTCTAATTGGAAGTGTCATTTGAACTATTGGGGGTGGGAACATTTCCATCACTTTCTATATGTGAATTGCGCGCCTAAATTCTCAGATTCAGAATTCTTTGGTTGCTACCACTTCACTTTCAGTAAAAGGTATCTTTTCTCTAAACTAAAGAGTCTAAGTATTTCTTTCCTGGATTTTGAATGGAGCTCCGCCTGACATCAATACTTAATGACTCCTGGATATGTTACATGACTTAGTTGGGAAAACAGGAGCTAAAAAGAAACAAGCTTTGTTTTGTTTGCAGTTTTCTGGAAAAGCAACCCAGGAGAGCATGAGAAAACTGCCTGGATTGAGCCTACAGAGGTTCAGTTTTACTTAAGGCTACCTTAACATGGCATAGCAGAAGGTGGAAAAAACTGCTTGGTACAAGTTAGCCCATTCATACTTGGAAGTAGGCCCCACTGTGTTCCATGAGGTTTCTTCCTTATTCAATGAATTTAAAATATGAGCCCAAATTCTTCAGCTGGCTAGAAACAAGGAGAGCCACAAGAATGCATTATTGCTTTTGGAAAGATTTGGCTGCAGAGCAGAAATCAAACAGCTGCATTCATATAATGTGCTTCATCCCAAAAAATTAAGCTATATTATAACTTGATATGATTCACACAATATGTGAAGATAATGGATGAAGAGCTCATTTTAACCAACTCCATTTTAATCTAATCTAGCAGGTTGTATCAACCTAGTCAAACTGTTTGAGAACTAGAATTACCTGATTCCTTGACTAAATTCCCTTAATGTTTGTTTTGTATAATTGTAAATGTAAGTAGGAAGAACCGTAGCTATCCAGATACCAAATATTATTGAAATACAGCTCCCAACATCCCTAGTGAACATTCCCAAAGATAAAAAAATACTGTAGCTTTAATTTAGCTACAGTGGGTTACAAAGTATCTATTTGAGTAATAAATTTCAATGCATATAATTTAAAATAAACCAAACTCCTTCCACCTTTGAAAATACACTCCTAGTCATGCCTACTTCATATGCCAATCTTATTATCTTATACCCTGTAATGAACTCTGGAGAAGTAACATAATTTTCAATTGGTTGTAATAACTGTATTGCAATCAGTTATATGCAGGTGTCCTATTCCCACAGCATGCCATTCAGCACGAAATCAGTCAAATCTCTGTATTTTAGTACATAATTATTTTAACAGAGTCAAAAATCATCATTTGGGATGCACAAAGTTCTCACTTGACTTAAGTGCCATAAGACAATCAATGAATGGTGGTAACTTAACTTGCTTTGAGTTAACTTTAATCCATGGGAAAAAATTTGTAGCCTCTTTTTAAACTAACATATTTTATTAAAAGACATAAGCTTTTGTTAGCTGGAAAAGGTGCTACCAAACTCCTGAGGTTGTTTTTTTTGTCACCATGGACTAATACTTCCTCCTACAATATCTAATCCTTGGGAATTAATTGTCTAGGTTAACTGATCCATTCTTAGTATTTCTACAATGTCCTAGCTCCCTTGTTAGCCATGGTAGGCAAGTTGTGAAGACAGAGTTAGAATGTTGGGTTTGACTCAGAAGATATTAAGTTCCATATTAATATGTATTGTCAGATGCAGCTGCATATGTTGGGAGAGTGGGAGGAGGGATGAATTTGGCAATGAAAAAGTTAGGATGGGGATATACTTATAAACAAAAGAAAGAGATAATAATGGAATATTAAAGTAAAAGCTCAGAAAAGAGCAGAGGATCGAAGTATCTTAATGTGAACCTGTCTTTAAAGAAACACTTACACAATGATACATATGTGCATTAGCAAATGGGCTTACCTCAGACAATTTACTCTGTAAATAAACACCATAATTGAAGACAGAACTGAACAGGAAATGTAATGGTATGTAGGAATGACCCTGGGAGCCAGGAAAAAAAGCTGCAGCCTAGACAGCCATCAATGGATTTTGAGAGGTATGGTGATGTTAGAAGGGGTAGGGTGGAGAATGTGTCTCAGAAGACACTCACCCTAGTTTTTGGAGAGGAAAAGGAAGGGATGGGAGTGGCACATTCAAGCTTGTACGATTCTGTTAACACAACCTTGCAAAAAAAAAAAAAAAGTAGAGACATTCATTGTTGTGCTTCTTGTCTGGACTACTTTAAAGAACTAACAAAAATTCATTCTACCTGCACATATAATGATACAGAAGTAGAGCTGCTCTTGGTGAAATCAAATCTTTATCATTGATAGGATCCCAAGGGTGACAATGAACCAGGAAAAAGAAGAATAAATTACCAAGCAAGAATGACAGCCCCTCAGATGTAAGGCTTAATTTGTTGGCTTGAAAATTGATTTTGTTCAGAAATAATGGGGAGCTGGACTTCAAAGGGGTGCTACCTGTGAAAGGGGTTTCTGGCAATTTTCCACAAACTGTTGACCTCAAACATGCAAGGCTACATCTCATTGAATTCCTAATTAGCATCATTCTGCTAGGTAGGATATTGGAAGTTCAATGCATCTGGTGAGCATCAAGTTAAGTTTTTTTTTTTTAAAAGTTATGGGCTACAATAACCTAGATGGCTTCCAAATAGTTTCCTTTTTCTTTGCTACCATCTAGCGGTCCTCCAGATTTTTTGCAGTTTAAATATGGCCCGGATTTTAGCATTAGATGTGTATGTTTGTAAGCTGTGCAAGTGGAGCTTTAAGTGGTGATGAGAAAGCATTAACTACTGAAAGTGTGTCGATCACAGTGCTACAGTAGAAATAGAAAACTAATTTATTAATCTTTTCTTTTTCTTTCTGCTATGTACAAGTTTAATGGAGAAATCTTTATGCCTGAAATCAAAAGGACAGAATTTGTTTCCCTTTTTAGATATTTAACATTCAGTAATTAACAGAGGAAAAGTACCCAAGCCAGCTACATCATTTCTTTATCGATCATGTGTCTTATCTGAAAATTGTTAGCAGGCAGCAGTGAAGAGGAATTCACTTGCTCCTGATTCTGGCAATTAATAAAACACATCTTTGAAAATGACAGCATGGAGACAGCAGGCTTGACAAAATACATGCCACGGAGAGAGAAAGAAAATGGGAAACTGATAATAAAAATCCACAAATACTATAGCACTGCCATATCAAAGATGTCAACCCCACTGGGAAGCATATCAGGGACTGTCATTTTTTTATTATAGGTAAATCTCAGTTCTAAAAAAAATCTCTGAAGTCTTAAACCAGGAGTTAGAATCTGGTTTCATAACCAGTTTTCCTAAGTGGTGAAAAACACCCCAAGGACAAATGCAAAGAAGCAAAACTTGGTCTTCTTTCTAAGGAACAGGCTGGTAGGATTTTGAATTGGATTCATGGAAACTGCTGGTGAGAATGAAGGCTCCTTTTTTTTTGGAAGCCCACCTCCCTGATGAAAATGATTTTTTCCCCTAAACATAGAAAGGTAATAGAACAGAAGGAAAGAGTTATCATTACCTGCTCTCTAGTATGTTAACCATACTAAATGTAGATTTTTTTTTAAATTTTATTCATACAAATGTAAAAATTGTGAAATATTATTACACAAAGCGATTCTGAATTTTATTTCAAAGAAAATAGACTTCCCTTCTGATGCTAATATTGGTTGGCTGATCATTGACAAAGCAGAATAGTACGAATGGGGTTGGCCTCTTTGGCCATGGCAGCTCTGAAATCAATTCACAACATGTTTATAATCTGAGAAGGAAACAACAACGACAACAACGACAACAATCCAGGAAAAGTCCATTTGTTTAAATCTCATTCTGTTCCTTCAGGTCATCAGCCAAGCCATCGTACTCAATGGAACGTGGGGACATTCCCAGATACTGCTTCAGAAATTCACTGAACCTTTTCTGATTGTGCCACTTCCGGGCTGATTTTCGAACACCAATGAAGCCTCCAAATCGTTTTTGGAGCTCTTGCACCTCAGGTTCTTCCATCTGCCCATAGTTGAATGGGCCCCTCAGGAAATCACCCACCCTCTTGGGAATCTTGAGCTGATCATGTAAATCCCCAAGTGGAGTTTGGCTTCCATCACTAGTGTCATCTTCTGCCTTTGGCTGACGGATGAGCAAGTTGGACACTTGCTTATCTTCCCCATCGCTGAGATCCACCATTCTGGTCAGGTCACCATGATGTTTCAGGTTACTTCTGGCTCCTTTCAGGCTGCCATCCCACATCTCCGATGGCCATTTCATTTCTTCCAGGCTACTATGCTCTAGGGACAAAGAACTTTTTCCACTGATGGCTTTATTGCAAAGTCCCCAGGTAGCACTGGAAAACAGTTTCCCTTCACACTCCATTACACAGATCTATAGGGAGGAAACAAGGACAGTTAGTAATATGCCTCATTTTTGAATGTAAGGAAAGGTACAAATCATAATCTTTGTGTCACGCTCCGACTAACAAACTCAAGCAAATCAGAACTCTGAGACTTTGGCTCCTTCTCAAAGATCCTCTTTAATGAGCACATCATATCAGCACAGCTTCAAAGAAAAACCAAATCTAAATCTTTTCCGCTGTTTCAGTATAATTAAACTAGGAAATAACCTAGTTTCTTCAAGTGTCACAGGTCACATTGGCCAATTGAGTTAATTGGCGGGCTCTTCAGGCACTCCTTCCCCAACCTTATATGTAGGTTATATCATATAGAGATGATCTTTGTTCTCATGAGAAAACTCTTTGTTGTGTCTAGTAATGAATTCCAACCTCTTTCCCACCTTCCCCCTGTGGCAACTGAGGAACAGAAAGATGGCTGTGGTCAGGTTCAGTTCGAAGTTGACACTTTCCTGAAGAAAGTTAAAGAGATGTAGTAAATTATGTTTTAAAGTAATCCTGTTCCTGCTTTTTGTTAAACATATAGCTTAATTTACAAAGAGTGACTTTCAGAATCCTTGGCTGCAATAGAGAGGACAATTAAAATATATTATATTCCTTCTGATTTTCTTTCCTGGATATTCTTTATGGCTTTCTTTAAATCCTACAGGTTTATTGACTAATTCAGAAGTCAAGACATCTGTTTGGGTTTGGTCTTTGCAGTGAATTCATCAAGAATTTTTACTTATAATATGACAGATAGTGGTAATCTAATAGTAGTGGTGGTAGACAATTTCAAATCAGTCTCCTGAATAGTGGCCAATGAAGACTGACCAGAAGTTGCATTCAAAATGGAATTGTTCAATTGCTTCCTAGAAATTGGTGAGCAAATGCCATCAATCTTTGAATATACTACAGCTTTTGGGTTTCTTTTTCTGATTCAATATGTTGAAATCATTGTTTTTGGCTTAGTCCTGCTCATTTTTCTGTGGACTTAATCATGGAGAAGAAGATCTATATGCAGAGTTCTCAGAAGCCAGATGCTCAGGTTGTGTTGCTGTTGAATCACCAGATCTGTCAGAAATTTGGAGTCTGTACTCTGGTGGTAATTACTGATAAGAATAGCCACCCCAGGGTGCCTTCAAGAATTTTCAAATCGAGCTATGTGCCCAGTCTTATGGGGCTGTGGAAACTGCAGTCCAGCAATAGCAATAATGTTGCATTTATATTGCTTCATGGTGCTTTACCGCCCTCTCTAAGCAGTTTACAGAGTCAGCATATTTCCCCCAACATCTGGGTCCTCATTTTACTGACCTCAGAAGGATGAGCCAACCTTGAGCTGGTCAGGATTGAATTCCTGGCAGTGGAGAGAGTCAGCTTGCAATGCTGCATTCTAACCACTGAGCCACCACTGCTCTGTCAAATATATGCAGGATGTCAGCCTGTCTAATTTGAATTAAATAGTTTTTTTTCCTTAAAAGTTTGAAGAGATGAAATATTTAATTCAGGGGAATGATGAGATGGTTGACTCTGCTTGTCACTGATGGCATTGATTTGCTAAGGAAATATCTTGAAAAACTAAAGCATGGTAACTTTTCAGCCATTAGAAGCCAATGTTCAAGTGTATTCTCCTATAAAACATTGTTAAATACTGATTGTACCTGGTCCTGGCTATGGATTGGAGAATATTTATTGTACTTTCTTTCTTTTTTTTGAATCAAGCCCCCCCCCCCCCCCACTACTCTTCATTAGACTCTGCAAGGAAAAAGGTATTTTCTTTGTTACTGGTTCTCCAAGTATTCAAACATAAAAATTAATACCTGAAATGCTTATTACCTCTCTAAAACAAAAACAGGGCTTCTGGTCTTTGTACCACTTTGCCCAATAAAGAATTCTAGAGAATTCAGAAGCATGTATGTTCAAAAACTGTATTGTCAAATGATAGATTTTGCATTGTTATTTTTAAAGATAAATTTACTTATATTCTTATGTATCTATCACCAATTTCACAAAGACTTTTAACAAAATTATGTAAAAATACTACAAGTATTCTTATAAATGAGTGCACCAAATCAAACCCCAGGATTTTCTACCACTCTGGATAGACTATTTGTCTAAACTCATGTCTGTAGATGTATCAAAAAAACCCAACAACTCCATAACATGATGGAAACAATAGCTTGTGTACTGTTAAAAGGCTGCTAACCCAACTGCTAACAGAGAAAACAATTGCTTTTAGAAATACTAGCATGATTGTAAAGGTTTAGCAATCTGGGCATGAAAAAAGAAAGTGGGGTTGATCACACTTAGCTTGTTAATAATCTCTTACTGTGAATTCAATTCCCTTTGAATGAAGGGGAAGTGTCAGCCCTGGTTGCCATCTCATAATTGCTTTCCATTAGATACTAACAACCTCTTTAAATGGCTATTTGTGATAAATTTGCTCTGTAGTGAGAAGATGCTCCAACAATATGGTTAGAGTCAGAAAAGGTCTTCTCTGTCACCATTCTGAGAAATAACAGGCCTTATTTTTGAACTGGGATATGGAGTATCTAGTAAGTTGTTACCACTTGAGTGAATGTCAGTAATTGAGGGCATTTGACATCATGATCTTTTTCACTCGGTGATCTCTCGGATAGAGTTGAAAATTATCAGCAATTGTCATTACTTCTTGAAGTCAAACAAGGTGGAATGACTACCACTTCTTGAACCTGAGCTGCCTCTGATAAAGGATTGGAAAAAGAGAAAAAGAGATTTATAAAAAGGGGAAGAACAAGAAGAGCAACCTAGCCCTTTGTAATTACTGGTCCTTTGTCAAAGAAAAGGAGGAAACTGACCAATCTGTCAACTTCACCCATTTTATTTCATCAGGACTACTAAAGGGTTGAAATTATCAAGCCATGTGTTCCCCTTAAAAGTCTTGTTAGGAATGGGAGATGGGTAACAGTTCCTTTTAAAAGAGGAAAACATTGCAAAGCCTGGTGGAAGCTTGCAATATTTTCAACCATTCTGTTGTCATCATGTCGGGACAGAAATGAGAAGCTGCTTTTAAACCAGCACAAAAATTGTCATTTGCAAGTGTCTTCAGGATTTCAAGCTCTTCATTCACAACCAGGGGTGGGATTCTACTGGTTTTGTCCATGCCTGTAGAACCGGTAGCTCTGAAGAGCAGCAGACAGAGAGCATACATAGAACCAGTTCTATGTCTGCTGCTGTTTTGGCCCACCCACCCGCCTGGGCTCTTACCTGACCTTTACTTCCTGCTTTTTCAATCACAGCTGCTTTGAGCAACACAGCTGTGGTTGAAAAAAACAGGAAAAAAGGGCTTTTCCAACCGCTGCGCACTTGCACACAGTGCTGCTCAGCTGTCCGAATAGCTCAGCAGGTCGTAAATTGCACTCGCACAACTCATGCATGCATGCGCAACGCAGAGCGACAGAACTGGTAGTTATACCAGTCGGATCCCATCCCTGTTCACAACCTATGTCAATTATACCGATGTCCGTCCTGGGAACTCTTTATCCTGCCTTATGCCATGCCCCAATGCTATATATACAGAATAACTAGGATGTTCTTGTAGGATGTAGGGTTCTTCCAGAAGAGCACTACACAGGTCTTCAGAAGCAGTCCAATTGTTATAATGGTTGTGAGACAGAGAGATCCTTATCCTCTCATTTCAGCCCACTCCCCTCTATATGGGTGACAAATTTGCGGTGTCACATTATGTTTTTGTGTTTTTCCGATTTGCGGAGGTGGGGTGGGCATGGCCTATTTGTGACACATCTGGCCCACAGGCTGCCCGTTTGACACCCCTTTGGCAGTGGTGGGATTTCAAAGATTTTTACTACCACTTCGATGGGCGTGGCTTGGGCATGCTTTGCATGCGTGCGCCAAATGCACACTTTGCACAGGCGTGTTTGCGCAGGCGCAGAGGCATTCCAACTCACCTCCTGCAAGCCTGCACTCTCCCTATTTCTTCAGCTGTGCCGCACAAAGCAGCTGTGTTTCAAAAGCAGGAGATAAAGGTGAGTAATGGAGCCTGGGCAGGTGGGTGGGCCCCACAGAAGAGTGGCAGAGAGAACTGATTCGGCCTCTGCTGCTCATCAGCGCTACTGGCTTGGCAGAACTGGGCTGAACCGGTAAATACCACCACTGCTCTCTGGTAAATGTGGAATGAGGTGAGGGCAGGGGTGGGATTCTACAGGTTCTTACCTATTCGCTAGAACCAGTTGTTAACTTTCTAAGCAGTTTGGAGAACCGGTTATTGGAAGAAATCTTTTTTTTCCCCACCTTCTTGCATTCTTGGTAGTATGCCTAGACTTACTGTCTCCAAAGGAGTTTTTTTCTTTGCTGGTACTTTCTTAAAGGGGAAGGATTGTTTTAAGCTTTTTACACTGCTGTTGGGAGGAAATACTCCCCTGCTAGAGTTAGCACTTTGAGGAAATAACGGAATAATGAAGCAAAGCTGCCAGAAAGAAGCTTTTAATGACAAGGAACCAAGATGAGTGCATTCAGCAAGGCTTTTTGTCTTGCTAGAAAGATTGACATTCAAACGTGAGTTTATATAGCCTTTTTGAGTTTTGGTCTAAAACTGGTGACCATTCAAAGTTACAATGGCACTGGAAAAAGTGACTTATGACCATTTTTCACACTTACAACCATTGCAGCATTCCCACTGTCATGAGAGGCCAGGCGAGGAGAAGCACCTCTTGATGTGAGTGACGTCCAGTTGGCCACCCCCACCCAGTCACATGATCAGAAAGCCACGCCCACCAACCAAGCCATGGCCACAGAACCGGTTGTTTAAAAAATTGAATCCCATCCCTGGGTGAGGGGGAGCAATCAATAGGTGCTGCATGGGGAAATCAATTCTGAGATTTCATTTTAAGCTATAATACTGATTGTTTGTGTGGGCATTGCATGTTTTGTGACTATAACAGTGTTTAGAGTGTGGGGTAATCCTTGTCTCAGTTAGAAGAAGCTTCTTAGAAGAGAATGTCTATGGAGATTCTTGGTCATCCAGGTCATGACTGTCCCTGAGGTGCTTTATTTCAAAAGCAATTGGGCTTTCTTTCTTTTTGCTTGAAGATGTTTCGCTTCTCATCAAAGAAGCTTCTTCAGTTCTTTACCATTCATTCAGAACCAGTTGCCTTTTGAAAGAAAGCACCTTGCAAACAGGTTTAAATGAAAAGCAAAACATTTTCAAAGAAAAAAAAACAAAAAACTCCAGCTGCCTTTTGGAAAAAGCACCTTTTGGACTCTGGCCTCTATGGTCATATAGTAAATAGTTTTACAAAAGGGAACAAATATTTTGGGAATAAGCAAGATTTGCTTGCATCTTTGCCCTCCCCTACTTTAAATTGACCTGTAGTTGTGGGCAATCTAAAAGCAAATAATTCATTTTACTTCCCCCCCCTCCCCCCCAAAAACCAAACCAACCAAGAAAACCTTGTCAGTGTCGGCCTCATCCCAACTGGTATAGTCTTCATTTTCCAAGGTTTCTTGTGGACACCAAGCACCAAAAGCTTGAATAGAAGGCATGATTGGGGTCAAACTATTTTCTAAAGCACCTGAAGGCCAGACAAGGAATAATGGATGGAAACTGAACAGGGAGAGATTTCACCTGGAAATAAGGAGAAACTTTCTGACAGTGAGAACAATCAACCAGTGGAACAGCTTGCCCTCAAAAGTTGTGGGAGCATCATCACTTGAGACTTTCAAGAAGAGATTGGACTGCCATCTGTCAGAAATGGTATACGGTCTCCCACTTGGGCGGGATTGGACTAGATGACTTACAAGGTCACTTCCAATTCTGATTATCTGTTTGAAGAAAGTGAAATTGAAACAATAGCATTTTCTAGATTACCTAGGGAAAAAACCTCTTGTTGCTAGTAGGCTTTCAGAGAGCCTGTATGAAACTGCCTTAAGATCTGTTTGGCTCCGGTAATCTACTGATCATTATCTATACTCAAATCAATAAAAACCAGGTGTTTCCACCTCATCTAACATGGTCCTCGTGTCTCTACTCTCTGTTCCTTTTGCAGTGCCCTTGGAAGTTGACTCAAGGTGGAGCCAATTATGGAAATTTGTTATTGCTGTATAATGAGGAGGCCATGCGTCATGACACAGAGCAGAAAGGCTATTCAAATGAATATTAATGATCTGTCAATTGCATTTTCTAATGATACAGAGGTTCTAGTGCCAGCAGGATGGAGACTGGTCTAGTTAGACAGTTTTATTCATTTATTCATTCTGACTCTTAAACTGTCTAGCCATGTCAGTAGATAGAAAATTAGCAATTGAAGTTACAGATGAAAGGTTACATTTCCTAAAGTTGAGAACAGCATTAATGACAACATTCTTACATCTTACTTATGTTATCCTGAACCACAAGTAATGAATTGAAAGAACAATCATGGTTGTCATATCTCAAGCCACTTGCTAAAGGCACACAATATCTGCCTGACTGTCCATCTGTCCACCCATCCACTCATTTTTCAAATTATGCGTTTGGTGGCTAACATAGACTTAAAAACACAAACAAGATTAAGAATGAAAATAAAAATGAAACATAAAATATCACAAACATAGGTCAAATACAACATATTCAACAACTCAAACTGTTTATTAATTGGGCTCACTCTAAAGTCAGACCCAGTACTTGCATGAAAAAAAAATCTAAAAAGCTTTTAAGTTTTGGAAAAACAACAGGGTTGGGTCATCTGTATCTCAGGGACATGCCATTTGCCATCACAGTATTAGATGCTAAGCTGTCGATGAGGGGGAATCAAGAGATGGATGTCATATAAAAGGAGTTTTAATGGAGAACATATACTATGTACTCATGGACTTGACCGCAGAAAAGAAGGCAATAGGTACTTTTTGTCCTGGCATGGATGGGAGAACATAAGGATAGGAGAATTTGCCAAAATGCAGTCTAGACTAAATACCAGGCAAACATGCAGGCAAAAGAGAGGAAGTAGTTGAAATCTGGAAAGGGATGATTGAAGATAGCTTCATTCCCACTAGTTTAGGTATGAGGGTCAAGGCACTTAAGGCTGAAGTGTAGAAAAACCTCACTTCTTCCCAGATTATCCCTGGCTTGTGTATATCATTTTTGATGACACTATTTTATTGCGGTAATGTTATAGACATATTTTTATTTTAGCAAAGGATTTAATAAAATGCCTCTTAATCACAAAGTACACCAGTACCCTAATTAATTATGGCTTGCTGGAATACAAGTCAATATATATTGAATGAGATGCCACAGAATTTTATGCATGGATCCTTTATTGTTCAACAAGAGGTCCAGTTGCCATGAATCAACTTTCAGGTTATAACTTTGATGATGAAGTGGAGGGAGTGCTTATCAAATTTTATGATACAACATTGGGCACAGGTGGACTCAGCCTTCCCTCCTTCTGAGATCAGTAAAATGAGGACCCATATTGTTGGGGGTAATATGCTAACTCTGTAAATGCCACGTGAATTGGAAGAGCTAAGATTGTTTATAGATAAGAATCTGGAACGTAGTTTCATTCAACCTGCTAGGCCTTGGGTAGCGGCCCCAGTGTTGTTCCGTGAAAAGAAAGATGGTTCCAAACGCTTGGTGGTGGATTACAGAAATTTGAACGCTATTTCTGTGGAAAACGTGTACCCCCTTCCTTTGATGAAGGACATGTTGGCCCATCTAGCGAAGGGGAAGTTCTTCACGAAGTTGGATTTGAGAGAGGCATACTACCGAATTCGAATTAAGGAAGGGGATGAGTGGAAGACCGCTTTTAACTGCCAGATGGGTTGCTTCCAATTCAACGTTCTTCCTTTTGGTTTACAAGGGGCCCCAGCTGTATTCATGCAGATGATCAATCAAGTGTTACATGAACATTTATACAAGGGGGTTCTGGTTTATCTTGATGATATCCTTATCTACATGGAAACTCTGGATGAACATGTGAAACTAGTGCAGTCGGTTCTACAGAAACTGTGTGCCACGAAGTTGTATGCTAAATTGTCAAAGTGTGAATTCCACCAAGAAAAAATTGACTATTTGGGATATCGCATTTCATCTGACGGCATAGAAATGGATCCCGAGAAGGTTCGTGCCGTTTTGGAATGGGCTCCACCATGCACCAGAAAACAACTTCAAAGCTTCTTGGGATTTGCAAATTTTTACCGGCAATTCATCCCGACGTTTGCTAAGATAGCAATGCCCATCATAAATCTCTTAAAAACAAAAGGGGAGGTGAAGCCAAGGCCAGGCAAGCCGCTGGAGTGGTCCATGGAGTGCCAAGCCGCTTTTGAAAAGCTAAAACGACTGTTTGCTGCAGAACCAGTGCTGAAGCACCCGGATATGGAAACTCCTTTCGTGATTCAAGCCGATGCAAATGATGTGGCTATTGGAGCGGTGTTACTTCAAATCAATGAGAAAGGGACCTTATAGCCTTGTGCGTATACCTCCCGTAAGCTGTCTGAAACAGAGAGAAGGTGGGCCGTCTGGGAAAAAGAAGCCTTTGCAGTTCGCTGGGCCTTACTGACCTGAAGACATTTCCTGGAAGGAGCAAAACACCCATTTGAGGTATGGACTGATCATAAGAATTTGGAAGCCTTAAAAATGCCCTGGAAACTGTCCCCTAAACAAGTTCACTGGGCCCAGTACTTCAAGTGATTCAATTTCTCATTGAAGTACATTCCAGGAGGGAAGAACTTCATGGCGGATGCTCTCTCTAGACTACCCCAATGTAATAGTATGCGCCAGGAGGTGATAAGCCCAATTGTCTCAACCAAACATATAGCTTCCCCAGTGATCACCAGAGCCCAAAAGAAGAAACAAGAAGTGGATTTATCGAATCACCTAACTGAACAATTAAAAGAAGCTTTAAAACTGGACGAATGGTTCCTGGCTCATTCAAGTGACTATACAGTTAGAGATGGTTTGGCTTGGGTGGGGGCCAAGTTGTATGTGCCACAGGTGCTGAGGGGCCAAATAGTACAACAGGCTCATGATTCTAAAGCAGCTGGCCACTTTGGATTTGTGAAGACCTTACAGCTGGTTAAGCGACAATTCTGGTGGCCTACTTTAAAGAAGGACATTGAAGCTTATGTAGCTAGTTGTCCAATTTGTGCTTCGGCAAAGAGACCTCTTGGTAAGCCAATAGGATTGTTACAAAATGTAGCTAGACCAACGGTCCCCTGGAAGGAAATCTCTATGGACTTTATAGTAGAATTACCCGAAAGTGATGAAAACACGGTCATTTGGGTAGTAACCGATTTGTTTTCCAAACAAGTGCATTGCATACCTTGTTCCAAGATTCCATCTGCTAAGATGCTGGCTAAACTGTTTATTTCTCATATCTATAGGTTACATGGTGTTCCGGAACGCATAATCTCTGACCGAGGGGTCCAGTTTACCTCAAATTTTTGGAAAGAGTTCCTGAAGTTGATAGGCTCCGCCCAGGGTTTAAGCTCCACCCACCACCCTCAAACCAAAGGGGCCTGTGAGAGGATTAACTCAGTGTTAGAACAGTATCTTAGATGTTACATAAATTATCAACAAGATAACTGGTCTGACTTACTACCATTTGCCGAAGTGGCATATAACAACTCCGTACACAGTAGTACTGGATTTACTCCATTTAAAGTGGCTTCAGGACAAGATTTCGTACCCATACCTGAACTCCCCCGTGAAAAGCCTAACATCCATTCATTGGATGAATGGATAACTCAACTCCAACTTAACTGGCCAGTGGCACGCAAAGCATTAGATGAGGCACATCAAGCTCATAAGAAGTTTGCAGACAAGAAAAGATCTCCACAGAAAGAATATAAAGTGGGGGACAAAGTTTTCCTGTCCACCAGATACCTGCAGACCACTCAAAAGTCTAAGAAGCTTGGACCTAAGTATGTTGGTCCTTTTACGATTGAACGGATTATAAACCCTGTAACAATCCAGCTGAACTTACCCAAAACCCTTTGACGAATTCATCTGGTTTTCCATGTTAGTTTGCTAAAACCTGAACGTACTTCTGACCTAAGACCTATCCAGGCTGACCCTCCTATACCAATACTGATTGAAGGCGAACAACATTTTGAAGTTAAAGAAATTCTGGACTCTTGCAAATGGAGGGGTCGACTCCAGTATCTTGTAGCTTGGAAACATTTCCCTTCTTCACAAGCCGAATGGGTAAATGAAACCGACGTTAAAGCCCCTAAGTTGGTCAAGGCATTTCGCTCCAGGTATCCTGATAAGCCTTAGGATTGTATTCATTTGTTATTGTTTAATGATTAATAATTGTCTTTATATTTTCTCTTCTCTCTCTTTTAGGACTGATGGTTTTCCTTTTTCTAGGAGGGCCGAATCTTCAAGATCTTCTACTATCGCTTTGCATCTTTCGGCTGCCATAAGCAACGGGGGGGAAGGGGAGGTAGGGATAAGTCTGGGAAGTGAGCTGGAGGTGTCACATTCTTCTGTTGTGTAAATGAGGGGGGGGAGCATAAAATAGAGTTATTTAGAGTTTCTATTTCTCGCTTAGCTTTCTTTTCTCTGCGAAACTGCAACCCGTTATCAAAATATGCCAAGGTCAACGGCCTTCACCACCTGGAGATGCTCACATGATCATATTCACAACTTCTAATTGGAAGTTTCATCTGAACTATTGGGGATGGGAACACTTCCATCACTTTGTATGTGTGAATTGTGCGCCTAATTTCTCAGATTCAGAATTCTTTGGTTGCTACCACTTCATTTTCAGTAAAAGATATCTTTTCCCTAAATTAACGAGTCTAAGTATTTCTTTCCTGGATTTTGAATGGAACTCCGACTGACAGTAAACCTCTTAGAGAGGACTGTAAAGTGCTATGAAATCTAAGTGCTATTGCTATTGCCAAAACATGCAAAACAAGAAATGGAAATCAATGATCATCAAAAAAAAAGTGATCATAATAACAGAAAAAGAAAATACCTTTGCTAAAATACTTCTGCCATTGCACAATTGAGGAAAAAGATATTATAAAGAGAAATGCATTTAGCTGCTTAGCCTTCCAGACAGGAGGATGACTGAATGATTTACCTTATTTGGAGAATGTTAATGGTTGTGGGGCATTAAATATGCATTTAGATAAATCCCTTTATTTACGCTGTTGGGGAAGTTACACTGCTCTACCTACATCTACAGCAATGTCTTCCCCAATAAGCTGGAGCCTTGTTGTGGGGAACATCTGTGGTGGAAATTAATAAAAGCAGGGTGTGAGGTTAAGAGTGTAAGCAAAGGGACCAAGGGAGGAAGGTTACAAGTTACAGTTTTTGAGCTTTTCTGATTAATTGTTTAGTGTCTTCCTGCACCAATGACAGCTACCGTGTTTCTCCAACAATACGGCCTCCACCAATAGGAAGGCTCAGCATGATTTCTAGGCATGAGGTGAAATTAAGTCCCGCCCCCAAAATTTAGGCCTATTTAAACCATGCGTTTCCTCGCCATTTCTCACATTGTTCGTTAGAACTATACGAGGTGAAGAGAAATGGGGGGGAAGGGTAGGGTGGGGTGGGGAGAAAACTTGCCTTTAGGAGTGCCCTGCAGGTAGCCTAGGCTAGAATACCCTGATAGCCGATAGAAGCTCCCTGAAGGCAGAGTCCCCAGCCGCTTCAGGGCGTGGCATGGCTACCCGTGTCCCCTCACCTTTAGGCAGTCTCTTTTGGGCAATGAAAGCTCCCCAAGTGCAGTCACCAGCCACTTCGATCGGCCGGTAGAAGTGGCCTCAGGATGAGCGCACACACATACACTCCCCTCGCCGCGAGGCTGCTTCTATCAGCTGACGAAAGCTCCCAGAAGGCAGAGTCCCCAGCCACTTCAGGGCAAGGCTTGATTGCCCATGTCTCCTCGACATTAGGCAGTCTCTTTCGAGTGATGGAAGCTCACTCACCAGCCACTTCAATTGGCCTATAGAAGGGAGTGTGTGTGTGCGCTCACCCCGAGGCTGCTTCTATCGGCTGATCGAAGTGTCTGGTGACTGCACTTGGGGAGCTTCCATCGCCCGAAAGAGACTGCCTAACAGCGAGGAGACATGGGCAGCCACGCCTTGCCCTGAAGTGGCTGGGGACTCTGCCTTCAGGGAGCTTTCATCGGCTGATAGAAGCAGCCTTGTGGCGAGGTACGTGCATATGGGCTGCTCTAGGTGGGGGAGGAAATTAAGTCACCCCCCAAAAGACAGCCCCCTTTTTTCGGGGGTCAAAAAAAAATAAGGCCAGGCCTTATTTTGTGAGAAACACAGTATTATGCAGGAAAACTTTAGCTCAAATAATGCCAGAGCCAAAATCAAGGGCGATGGGAGGACAAGATAGGATATCAGTGAAAAGTTTCTGATGATGGCCTTATGCAAATAAGGTGACTTACATATCTATGTTAGATGTTCAACTTGTTTGATAATGTCATATTGCAAGTTGTTGCCATTTTGATGTCTTTGTGGTTTGTTGACCACATGAGAGCCAGTTTGCTGTCGTGGTGAAGGCATCAGATTAGAATTTGGGAGACTGTGAGTCCTATTTCTGCCATAGGCACAAAGCAGCTGAGAGACCGAAATGCTCTTGTAGTCCTAGGAAGTAGGCAATGACGAGCCATTTCCAAAATCTTGTCAAGAAAACTGCATGAACTTCTTCATGTAATCACCAGGAGCCAAAACTGATTTGAAGGAACATTTCTTTGTTGGTGAATAGAACACAGGGATATTTCAGAATTACCACAGTGGAAAGCACCCAGCTTTAACGTCATTTGGTCAGTGATGAGCAGATTTGTCTTACCTTGCTATTGGGATGATATCTATGTTTGAAAGAAGCCCTAGTCTTTGGGACTTTTGGGGGCGGAAGGGGATGTATACTGAGACCAAGCTAGTTGCATTTTTTAAAAAAAGCTTGCACAACAGGCAGGACATATACAGAACATGAACATGTATGCACAGATAATTCCTAGAATGACTCACCAGAAGACTAAAGTCATCTTGGTGGCTGTACAGGTGTCTGTGGCAGTTCAGGCAGTCCTTCCGGCAGTCACCATGAGCATAGGACAGCAAACAGAATGACAAGATCCCCCACAACAGCATCCTCATGATGTTATGTTAGAAGCTACACAAGAAGAAATTCGAGAATGGTTATTTCCAATAAGAAAAAGCTTGGCAATGTGCTATCATTGGCACCACCTTACCAACAGCCACCTTCCTGGATCCCTGCAAGGTATCTTGCTCTCTGGTATTTATTATTTTCATATTTTCATGAAAATAATAAAGAAACTAGCATGTTACTAAGTTAAGAATTATCCTCCAGCATCACCTCTCATTACAAAAATGCTTCTGGTCCCACATGAAACATAAAATTTTTAGAAAATAAAAAGTTGATGGTTACTAGGAAGTATTTTGTTTATGACATTACCCACTTACTCAGAAAGAAATCCCCCAAAGTAAGATGGAGGTGAGAACCACCATCTTCAGGGATTTCAGAAGATGACAGGAAATAAACTCACTGGTTTACTTCATTCACAGCCATTTTGTGAACAGTCAAGTCTCTCTCCCCATATCCCCCAGAAGCCATTTTGTAAGGGCACCCATCACCTGCTCTTAAATATATCCAGGAGGAGCACTGGAAGTGAAGACATATTTCATTGTCCTTTGAAGTGAACTGAAAGCAAACAAAGAACTGAGATATGTGTTTTGCTTTATCATTTGTCATTTTTCTGCTCAGGTTTTTTTCTGCACTACTGAGAAAAAATTGTGAGCACAAAATAAGAAAAATGCTACATACTGGCTCGTTCATATGATCTGCTTACTGAATTAATCTATTTTTCTGAGATTGCACAAACACTGAATTTTACACTAATTTCCCTGTGCGTGTATATGTGTGTGTACATGCACACCTTGAACCTAGTGGAGGTTACCATGCTGGGCAAATATATCTCCTAAGTGTTTGATTTGATTAAGAGAATTGTGGGAATGCAAGGATTTGTTCATGCCTAAAAGACACTGCTTTTAAATATATGTAAATGTACATTCAAATTATGTGTTTATAAAACAATTTATGTCTTTATAAAACTATTAATGTCCTTATAAAACAGCATGACTCTGAACAAAAAAAATAAATTTACCCTATTAGGGAGCTTTATAACTCATGATATTGAATTGCTGTGTTTGCATAACAATTGGTTTTGTTTAGAAATCTATCCCAATGGACTCTTCTTTCAAAAATAGTTAATTATAAGTATTTAATGTTTAAACCAAAATGTTGCATTCTTAAATCAGTCAGTGAATTTCTAATTCAAACTCTATAAAATCACTTAAGATAAACATTATGCAAAAAAATGTGTGTGCATTGAAAAGTTAGTAATAAGTACTCAGATTTGTCAGACTATAAATCCCATCCTCCTTAACCAGCACAGATTGTTTGTCACACAGTCAACCCTATGTTCAGACTGGATCTTGCATTTTTATCTACCTATCAAGTTCTTCCCAAAGACCTGGGATAGACAGATGTTGATGTTTGATAATGTCATATATATTGATATGTATCATTTTCTTCTGGATCATCATGCTACAGTCCAAACTGAGCTCTTAAATGCTGTCTATCTATTTATTTATAAAATTTATTGGCCACCCATCTTACATGGGTGGTTTACATCTATATTATCTAGTTACAGCCATTCAGGGGTAAAAGACTGTGTAGTTTTCCTTTTTCTCATTTTATACAGGCACATAAACACAGACATTGTGCAAAATATTGAAAATATTTGAAAAAGATGCTTGAAGCACCCAAGAACCAAACAAACCCTCTCTGCAATTGCTGTGTAATCCAGGAAACAAAGCAACTGCTTTAAAAGGGGCACCTCATATGTCCCAAATCCCCTTTTTAGAAACTCCTCTGAAGCATTGCACACCCTCGATGCACAAATACCTATAACACATTATCACGAGATTTTCAATATCTTACTGGTTTTCAAATTAGCCCATTAGCTTTATTGCAAAGATGTAATCTTGAAAGCAATTAAGATACTATAAAATACACTAGCAATGGCATATAGAAAACAGACACAAAAGAAATTAGTCCCTAGGAGTTTATAATTTATATTTTGAGGGAAATAAGTCTGTAGATTGCCTTAAAATGGAACTACGCAGACTTTTGTAGGAGTGATCTATGAATACTAGGTATAATAGATAAATGGAATTTTATTATGTAGACACAGTATACCTCTGTATTCCAGAGGGAGAAAGAATTATCTTCACATTAATATCTTGTTATTGTTTTTCATTTTTATAGCATAAATGCCCAGACCTACTTGGTTATCAGGCAGCCTTTAATAAAATCAATCAGTTTTGCTATTAATTTCTGAGAGCCAGCATGGCTAACAGATTTGGGTTTGATCAAGCAGACATTTTCAATTACAAAGACCCAACAGCTCATCTACTCACAAACAGACCCCTTTTATAGTTTTCTACAAGTATCTCTTTCTCCACACCTGTCTGAAGGGATGATTGGAACATCAAGCTCTGCCTTTTAGTCAGCTGAATCTAAGCTGGGGACTCCAAAATTAAGCCAGCAAATGTTAGATACTGTTGTTTAGATGGATTTGAAGAGACATGTCAACACTGCTGCAAATACAAGCAATCTGTGAACAAGCTGTGCAAAGACTAACATTCAATGGATGAATTGTATCCGTTAGGGAAAGCCTACCACCGGTAGCAGGGATTGGAAGATGCCTCGCCTCCCAGATTGTTTCATTTGTATAACAGTCCAGGAAGAAAGTGCTGTGCAATTATACATTCACTTAATCTAACAGAATAGCTCCAAGCAATCCTTCTACCAAGACTGTTAAAAAGGCTAAATTGTGTTGAGTATTCATGAGAATCTGCTCTTTTCATTTCCCTCTGTCTTCTTGTCTCTCTCTGTCTATTGTGAAACTTCTCTTCTGTGTTTCATTGAATAAGAGAACAATGACTCCCAACTAGGTTCAGGATCTTTTGACAGAAGACTGAAAAAAGTGCCCCCTGCCTAGAAGCAAGGAAATTCTTCAGATAATCCACAGATTACTTATAAACTCTTCATAATCCTACCTCTCTGCTGCCAAAGCTTTGAAGTGAACATTGTGTAAAGCAGCATGCATAAAACAGCGGTGTTATTTGCTCATCCCCAGGGAAAGTGATGTTAAAAAGACTATTTTCTGAATACAGCAGGAAATATGCATTTTAATAATATTCCTGATAGATGGAGACATTTGGAACTAGTTTTCTAACATAATGACTGACTGCATATCAGATATTCTGGTTCCAAAATTCATATCAGAACAATGACTGCATTAGGCCAACTTATGAAAGGTTGCACAAATGTGCAAGCTCTTGAAATTTACAAATCTCTTCATCAGGCAATATTCTGCAAAGAGCAAGTTGCAATGGGGAAAGAGATTTGGGAAAAGGTGGGCTTATGAAAAAAAAAAACCCCTATATTTTAAATGGAGACAAAAGGTGTTTTTTGTCTGGGTGCACCTTTGAGTCCATTTTGACTCCTGATGACTGCCTGGTTTGATCCTTACAGTTTTCTGGGCAAGGGTTTTTGGAAACGGTTTGCCATTGCTTCCTTTCTTGGGTTGAGATAGAATGACAGCCTGGCTTTGGTCTGGTTTTTAGTGTGGGAATACGCCTAGTCCTTAAATTATGTCTATAACTGGGAGCAAATTTTCTATTGCAAAGTAAGGCACTTTTTTATTATACCCAAAAACAAAGGGTATGTTGTAGATTTCATATACACACAGAGACAAAACTTAAAGGGTTAAGAACTGTGCAACAGTGGAAAATTCTACTGGAGGATATGGGTTCTCAATCTCTGGAAGTTTTTAAGAAGAAACTGGAACAGCCATCTCTTGTGGATGGTTTAATTGGCTTTCCTGCACATGGCAGAGAATTGGACTTGATTATTTTCATATAAACTCCTTTTGAGTGGATTCCATGCTGAGTTAAAAATGCTAACCCTAGCTTAGCTGAACTCTGCTTTTACAACTATTAAAATAACCTAAATAAATTAAGGAGAAACTTATTTACAGTGAGTGGAATAGCTTACCTTCAGAAATTGTGGGCACTCCATCACTGGAGGCTTTTAAGAAGAGACTAGACAGCCACTTATCTGAAATAGTATAGGTTCTCCTGTTTGAGTAGGGGGGCTGGATTAGAAGACCTCCAAGATTCCTTTCAGCTCTATTCTATTCTAATTCTGTTCTTATTCTAATTCTAAAGCAGGACAGGTGTTGACTTTTTTTTACAATTCAATGGATCTCCAGTTAAAAACCTTGTAATAAGGAATAGTGCTAAATTTATACTCAACAAACCTAAACAAACTCTCTCCACTCATGCAATTCCTCACAATTATATGTATATGTGTATATTCTATGTATTTGTGTTGTATTTAGATTATGGCAGCACCAGTTCTTCTGCTAATGATCTTTAAAAATTTGCACTGACAGCTGCAAAAGGAAGAAGAAAATCCTGGAAGGTGTCTCAGGACATAGCCATTTCTTTTCTTTTATTTATTTTATTTTGTTGAGTGATTATAACAGATATAAGTATAAACATAAATATGAATCCATGAAATGGATACATATAAGAAAAATAAAAATAAACAATAGGACAGGGACAGTAGGCACGTTGGTGCGCTTATGCACACCGCCTACAGATCTCTTAGGAAAGGGGTGAGGTCAATAGTAGACAGTCTAAAGTTAAAGTTTTTGGGGTTTGGGGGAAAAACCAGAGAGTCAGGAAGAGTATTCCAGACATTGACCACTCTGTTGCTGAAGTCGTATTTCCTGCAATCAAGTTTGGTGCGGTTTACCTTGAGTTTGTATCTATTGTGTGCTCTTGTATTGTTATGGTTGAAGCTGAAATATTCATTGACAGGTAGGGCTTTGCAATATATAATTTTATGTACTATACTTAGATCAGACCGAAGGTGGCGTAGTTCCAGGTTTTCTAGGTCTAGAATTTTGAGTCTGATGGCATAAGTTATTCTGCAACGAGTAGAGGAGTAGAGAACTCTTCTTGTGAAATATTTCTGGACTTTCTCAACTGTGTTAATATCAGATTCGTAATGTGGGTTCCAGACTGATGAGTTGTATTCAAATATTGGTCTAGCAAATGTTTTGTAGTGTGATATTACCAGAGAAAAATCTACACAGGATAAGGTTAATGCCAACTCTTAATGCCTTTTTGGCTATGTAGTTACAGTGCACTCTAATGATATAGCACTTAGATCATAGATGAGTACTCCAAGGTCCTTGACAGAGTTTGGATCATCAACAAGGTCTTGACGATTCATCTTGTATTTTATTTTCTGATTTTTTTTTTGCCAATATGTAAGACAGAACATTTATTTGTTGAGATTTGAAGTTGCCATTTGTTTAACCATTCCGATACATAGCCGAGGTCTTTTTGAAGGGTAGCAATATTGTCAATGGTGTTGAATAGCTTTATATTTATTTTGTTTCACCTGCTTTCCTCCTGCCCTGATCTTTGGTTCAGATTCCTTGGGACCCAGATCAGTATTGTACCTATGTGGATTCTTGTTATGCCAAGTATTAGAGAGAAATGCTAATATTTGTATATGTGTGTATGTGTTAGAGAGCAGAAAAAATACTGTAGTTCAATCCCTTGTTGCCATTCAATGGTTTTTCTAAAATTTTGCAACCCTAATATGATAGTAGTTCCATAGGAGAGAAAGAAACAGATTAGCCAAAATATATATATATATGAAAAAGTACAATTGCCAGAGACTGGGAACAGGTAGAGGGCAATCCAAGGAAAAAACAAACAAACTAACAGACAAGATAGTTCTGCATAATTCTAGAAATCTGGCTAACCTGATCAGACTTTTTCTCCTTACTGAGAAAATTACATGGACACATCCTTGAGTCACCAGAAGTTGAGCTCACCTTGAAGAAATCTTCATCTCCTTTGTGGGGCCTGGAGGCCCTTCTGTAAATAAAGGCAATGCTTGATGTGACTATTGGGTTTCTAGCAGGTATTCCATTAGTATTAGCTCTGCTGTCTGGACTGATACAGAGCAGACCTGTCTGTTTTCTCAAGGATAGCCTTTCAGCTATTAAGAAAATGCAATCACCTCCCTCTTTAAAGCTCTCAAGAACTATGCAACATTCTTGTGATATTAAAAAAGGCTTAGTTGTTGAATATTATTGGGCCAATTACTGTGTTTGGCATAGCTTATCCCTGGATATATGTGAAGTTTATGGCATATTTTCAAACCAACGACATAAAAATAAAAAAGCAGCAGTGTGATAAAACATAACAACAGGTTATCAGTGGCAGCAATATGTCCAATGAGCTGAGTAAAATCATCAAGCCGTTGAATGCTACTAAAGTATGCAATCACTAAAAGTCATTATGTACAAAGGGTATACACACATACTGGGAATGAATGAATTTCTCCTTCAACTCAATCAATCAACCAATCAGGCAGGCAGTGAAAAGCACCAACAGGATGCCCTGCTTCCTATATTGCAAAATCTACCCATGTGTTCATTCATTTTTACAACAAACAGTGTGATCTCCTAATGTATTGATGTGGTACCATCAGAGCATTAAAATGGGCTGTTTGGCCCATTAAGCTCAATCTTCTGGTCAGTACAGGAATCCATATGAAAGCAGGCCTGACAGATGGCTGTCAGATCTCTGCTTAAACCCATCTGGAGAAGAGAAATCTACTAACTCTGTGGGTAACTAACTGTATTCCATCATCAAATTGCCATTATCATTAGGATGTTTTTCCAGATACTCATAACTGCCTTTCTGTAACTTGACTATTATTTCTTGCCCTGCAGCCAGGATGGCAGAACAAGTCAACAATTCACATCTTGAGAAAACAAAGCATATACTTAGGACTTTTTTTTTATGGTTAGCATCAATTTTGTTAAATTAGCCTGTGTAAATATCTTACTTTTAACATATACCGCAACCACTGCGTGGACTTTTACATGGGTGGGCTTCAAAATTTTTTGCAAAGGGTTCCCTGCCCGGTTGCTGTGTAGGTGTGGCCATGGTGGGCATGACCTAGTCAACCTCCTGCACCACAGTGTGTGTGTGTGTTTTCCCTCCCTGGCCTCCAGAGGCTTTTTTCGAGCCTCCGGGAGGGCGAAAATGGCCTCCCCAGGCTCTGGAGGCTCTCTGGAAGCTAGAAATGGGCCCATTTCCAGCCTTCTTGAACTTCTGGGAGACCTGTTTTTTGCCCTCCTCGAGCTTCCATGAACACCCTGCACTTACCTACAAAACAGGTAAGTCCAAAACAGGCCACTTGGGGACTCCTGGGAAGTGTGGGGTGGGCGGGGCCAGCCAGGAGTAGGATTTGTGGGTTCTCCAAACTGCACAGAATCTTAGCTAGGGGCTCTCCCGAACCCCTGCGAACCCCCAGCGGCCCACCTCTGGACTTTTATCATATCCAAAATTTGGGTTTCTCTTCATCTAAGACTTTAAAACATTCAAACTTATTTTACTATCACAAGAATGGGCTTCTTAAATTCCATAACAGTTCCCATTAATTGTGCAGTATGATTAATGATTCTTATTACATTTGCCCAAGGGTGGCCAATTACTCATTATTAAATTGATTTTAAAAACAGTTTAAGATTATATAAAGTTATTTTGAACATTCTTATTCAATTCTACGCAGCTTGTAAATCTCTTTCCATTTCTTTTTTTGCTTGTCCTTTGTGTGCCATGTGAACATAGTCAGTCATTCCATTCTAGCTGCTAATGTTTTGATTAATGACAGTATCAATTGTCATTATGATTTGACCAAAGGCATTGTAATTAGTAATGCTGATTGCTCTGTATTATGTATAAACTGGCCATGTTCAATTAATACAAAACAGAGCTTAGTGCAATGGCACTAAGGCCATGGCTCCTATCCCGCAGAAGATTAGATTATCACCACGACCTTTTATTTCAGTCCACTTGAGGATGCCTAACTCCCTGCTGGACAGCAAATTTTGCACTGGGTAGTAACATGCTGCTATTTCAAAGAATACTATTCAACCGTTGCCTGCCTCTTAGCAACCTTTTTTTTATTTTTCTTTTTGCAATTGCAGGGAAGTAGCTTTGAGAGAGACAAGCTAGGGTAAAAATTGCTCATGGTTGATTAGGACCCATGAATTCACAGTCCTTCTACTCTTATTTGAGCTTCTTGATTTGAAGCAAACTTGTTCAATCATGTCATGAAAAGATGACCAAAGACTCCCTTTGCTTTACATTGAGTAGTCCAAAAATGTATGCTTGGTGGGATTGATTAACAGCTTGATTAGGTGAAAATAGCAGATGAATGACAGATGATAATACATAGTGCAATAGGCAATGGAGCCCTAATTTGGAAACCGGATTCAGGAGCTCATGGCTGGGGTGCTCAAAGGTGGAAGAGTGAAATGGAAGAGTTTATTGTTCTGTCAATCATGGCTGCAGGTGATTTAACTTTGGAGATGATTGGTCATTGGTTGCAAGATTGGGTGATGATTGCTGTTGCACACAGAGGAGTTGCCACTTGACTATGGTGGGATCAGAGGTGGAATTGAGCAAGTTCTGACCAATTCTGGAGAACTGGTAGTGGAAATTTTGAGTAGTTCGGAGAACTGGCAAATACCATCTCTGACTGGCCCCGGTTCCATCGATTCTCTGCCTCCCGAGTCCCAGCTGATTGGCTGGGTCTTCTTTTGTTGCCCTGCACAGGAGAACAGAGCTGGAAAGCGGGTTAGTGGGTGGGAAGGGAATGGGATTTTGCAGTAACCTTCCCCCAGGAGTGGGGTGGGGATGGAGATTTTACAATATCCTTCCCCTATCATGCCCATCAAAGTCACTCCCACCAAGCCACACCCATAGAACTGGTAGTAAAAACATTTAAATCCCACCACTGGGTGGGATATGGGTGGTTCAAGGAGAAGCTTATCTTGGTGATATGAGAAATAGAACAATGGGCAATTCGGACAATACTTTTGGGGTGAGGGGAGAGAAAAACTTGCCAGTTTTGCTTTCTTGTCCATGTTGAATTTATTTCAGATTCTTTATGTATTGATTATGAAAAACCTGCAGTTGTTCCCCCAACAAATTAGAAAGAAATTCTCAGCTTTTCACACTGGTCAAATTCAACAGTTGTGGTTAAGGTATCTATGTAGGACCAGAGAGATTGAAGCTTAAATTCACCTTCCGTCATGAAAGTTCACTTAGATGACCATCACGGATTCTCAGTCCAAATTAGCCCATGGTAGTTCTGGGGTAAAAAGTTAGCATAGTAAAATCCTGGAGAGGGCATTCACATGAGATTTGGTAGCTTTTCTATTCAATCTGTAATATTTCACAAGTTCACTTTGACAGTACTTCATAGTACAACTGGTTGTTCAATCTCTAGAAAGGCTGCATCCCATTCAGACAACATTTACTTCACTGAAGAGGCACGTCCAAATAGAGGAATATTAACAGGTTTTTTTTAAAAGAAAAGTTCACAAGCCAGGCTAGAAACCAGGAGACTATGAGATCTAGTTCCACATTAGTCATGACAACTAGTTGGGAGAACTCTGGGCGAGTCATTCTCTCTTGCAGCCTAACTCACCTCATAGAGTTGTTGTGGGGAAAATAGGAGGAGGAAGAAATATGACGAAAGTTCCCTCCCTTGTATTATTTATAACAATAAAATTAAGGGGGGGACACAATAAGTTTTAATAATGGATTGAAACATAGGATCTGCTGTCCACTCACCTTGGGAAGTATAGAACCATTATAGCTTTGAAGGTTTTGTGGATTGTTAGTGATATAGAAATACTGGACAGTGCAGAGGCATCACCCTAAAAAACAGTCCTATTTTTAAAACTCCAGCTCAAGTAAATTACTTTAAATCCCCATCAAGAAGATCAAATGCATCTACCATTTCCTCTGTATAATCTCAATGTGCAGAACATAGAATAATATTCAGGAAAGAAAATATCTATAGCTCAGGATTGAATTCTGGAGTTTGGACTGTTTTCAGAGCTTGGTTGTTTGTCTGAAGTTATTTCATCATCCATATAAATAACATCTCATTTGCTATCTGTTTATATGAAGTAGCTTGTCTTGCCAGTTTGGGTGGGGGCAAATCCCACACTACCTAATTGGGTAATGAAAGGTCTTCAAGCAAACAACCAAGTTCAGGGAGTACTCAGAATGCACATAATAGAATAATATATTTGTTTCAGAATATATCTTTAGTGGAATGCTTTAGTCTTTAGCGGAATGTTAAGAAAACCTTTCCAGATCTGGAAAGGCTGTCTCTCCATGTAGATAGAGAAAAGAGTCCCGATGGTGGATATATTTAAACAGAAACTGGGTAGTCTGGATTGTTTTACTTGGAGTTTCTATATTGAGCAGGAGTGATCTAAATGATCTCTTCCAAAAATACAATTTCATGACTCTGTTCCTTTACATCTTTAAAGAATCCACATTCCCAATTTCTAAAACTGAGTGTTCTCTGCTGTTCAAATCAAAAAGCATCTGATTGTGGGATGCTCTTGTGTAGCAATGCTCCGTGTTCCTTCTGTAGCAGTGGCCTATTGTTTTCATCAAGGAACACTCTTCCCTATCAGATAATATATATCCTGACAGCAAAGGACAAATGGTTTTTGTGCCATAGGATCATACTGACTGAGTCATGCTCATTTTGTGACCTGCTGTCCTCTCAAATTACCTTCTCTGCAGTGCTGCTTTTTGGCCAATTAACCCCTAAATGTTATGTGTGCACATTTCTTCTTTATTTCCTGCCTGTAATTCCATATATTCCTATCTCCTGAGTTCCATTTATGGCTCAGCATCCATAAGCACAGCGGGTGATGCCGCAGAGGTATTTGACAGCAGTAGATGTATTTATTCAGCCTTGTAGTTTTGCATTTGATATATTGATTCAATGAAGGTGTTAAGTAAAGAAACTGCAACTTCAAGATCTCCTGGAAGTACAGGAAGGCTGGATTGATAATTTGAAGAATCAAACAGGAGATGAGAAACTCACCAGTTACTGCTGAACTATAATTCCCAGTAACTCCAGTACTATAAATAGGGAACTATAATTCCCAGTAACTATATAGATAGGGATAGAAAATATTGGGAGTTGTAGTTCAGGGGCAATTCTATAGGCTAATATTGATAACTTTTGTCCCACTTTGCTTCTATGTCTCTATTTCCTTTGTTTATGGATTGCAAGAAAATCCTTGAAAGCAAGTCCCTGGGCTTAACAGGAAGAACAGAAAAAGCTACCTCAGGTCAGGTCAGGCTGCATCCCAATATTTCCTATGGCAAGTCCAAAATTAACATATGTGTAGCCATTTTATTTAGCCTTATTATATATTCCTTTTCTTTCTTTCTCTTTGCTGGTTATGGGGGGGAAGGGTTTCGGGCTTGCCACATTCCTAAGGTGGGAGGAGTAGAGATAGAGTTGTTTAGGTTAGGTGGTTCTCCTTCTCATGGGAACGAAAACTGACCTTGCTGAGACCTGGAGGTGGAGATTGATGACATCAGGCAATGTTGATTTACTTCTATTGCGGAATGTGACTTTGGGGGGGTTGTTTCTTTTTTTTTTTTCAACAAATTTTATTGATTTTGCAGTTAAAACAAACCAACAACACATGCATAAATGAAAGAGAGAAAAAGAAGAAAGGGAGAAGAAAATAGAAATAAAAAAATAGAAAACAATTAAAAACATTCCCATCTTCAACAGTTTGTAAAACCTCTTTTTTATCCTTATTTTATGCCATATACACATACCTAATCCTTACACACACATATATCTGTGTATCACTACAATGGATTTATCCTATCCTCTTTTGCCTTTTAGTGTGAAGTCTATCTTTGGTCTATCCATTTGTACCAGCAGTTCCAGCTGCTGTAGTATATTGAAGTGTCTTTATTTTTTAATGCCAAAGTTAATTTGTCCATTTCTGCACAACTTGAAATTTTTTGAATGATCATCTCCTCTAATGGAATATGAGGCTGCTTCCAACATTGTGCAAAATCCAATCTGGCTGCTGTTAAAATGTATATTATTATATATTTCCCTTTTTTTGATATTTGTTTATCAAAGATCCCTAACAGAAAGGACTCTCGTTTGAATTCTGGTTGCTTCTAATTTCCAGTGTTATGTGGTGTAATTCTGGATTGTATCAGATCTGGAATTACAACAGACTTTGCCAATTTGATGCTTTCCTAAATAAAAAAAATTGTTATGGAAGATGTATTTTGCTCTTTTCTTTTTAAATGGATTTCATCATTTGGAAACCTAATATTCTACTCTAACTGTATCCCAAGTTTGGGTGATAAGGATTCACCATATTGGCAGGTAAGCTGAGTGCCCCAATAGACGAATTTTGCATCTTATGATATAAAACACTTGGAACCAGGTTTTATTTTAGACATGAGTGAGTGAGGGTTTTTTTTGTCTTCTTTAATTATGTATTTAATTCATTAATCACATAGCTGCCCATCTATCCAATGAAATTCTGAATGGAGAACAAAGAAAAAGACAATCAAGAAAGCCAACACAGAAATCAAGTTGAGGCTCCTTCCATCATAAATATCTCAGAGTACATATGTCATATATACATTCACACCAAAACTCCAGTAAGTGACATCGTGGCCCCAAATTTCTGCAGAAGACCCAGACCTTCAAAAGAGCTATAGGGATGGGAATATCCATATCAAGGAGAAGTTTGTTCCATAGGCCTTGACAAGAGAAGGCATGCTTCCTAGGACTCACCAGGTAAAACAGTGCTTCACTCTTCCCCACTCTGCCAGATCTGCTGGGACAGGGGGAAATAAATGGGAATAGCTGGTTCCCCCAAGTATTCTAGCTCTGTGCCAAGTAGGGCTTTGAAGGTCACAATCAGCACCCTTAACTTACACCCTTGAAGTGTATTCAGGAGGTGATTAAGGCATGAGTGACTATGAGCAGCACATCCTGATTTAGGAACAGGTACTACTGGTGGACAAGAACAGGTACAATTGTGCAAAGGCCCTTCTGGCCATTAGTTGCCACCAGCTCATTGACCAGGAGCCATGAATCCAGGACAAGCCCCAGTTTGTATACCAACTTTGTTTTGCAGTATTTGTTTTAGAGGTTAAATTTCAGTTGTGATGTATTTATTAAGTCAGAATGGTGGGGATGGTGAGTAGCCTCCACAGCTCTCAAAATTATCTGCTTGGTTTAAGTACTTCCATAATGGAACTACAGTCACATCCAGGTTGTACCTCCAAAACATGTATCTTTTAAAATGCAAAACACAGTATAAAACTAATAAAAACCATACTTGTGCCAAATAAAATTAAAGACTAAGCCAGTCACACATTCACCTTCAATAGTGGCCAACAGGATTTTAGATATTTATTATATATCCACTAGTTTTCTGGAAGCTCATAGTAGGATCATCTTTTCTTTGATCTCATAACAGCAATCTTGGGCTGGATTAAGAGTGACCAGTCTAAAATCATCTTGTGAATTTCCCTAGGTGAAGATCATCTTGAACTTGGCTTTCCTTGCACCTGAGGACAATAACATATTATTGCTTAACCTAGTTCCTTAACAACTAGTATGGAGAGGCATGCTACTTCTGTTCCTGGAGTGAAGATATAGCCATTGTAATTGATACCTGTTGATAATAGGACACAAATGATCCTTAAAGATTCTCTATCATATCTGCAAGCAAAGAAATTGGGTAGATGATTTCTCTCAGCTTCTCCTGGAGAAGCATGGGAAGAGTTTCCTTATGATGGTTCCACTTGGGATTGAACTGAAGTGTGAGAATCCTGATTGCCAGAAAGAAAGAAAAAATACGATCTGGCCACTCTGTAAATAAACTGCTTAAAAACCACACTTATTGAATTCTTCCAATGAAGGAATTTTAAAAGAAAATTGTTTTTCCTCAAATTGAAAAAAAATAATCTTGAAGTCTTGATTTGAGAATCATCATAGGCAAATACCAGAGAGATACCGCCACTCTAGAGAGCCAGATGTCCATCTCAGTGCCTTTCTGTTAAGGAGTTTTAGTGACATACAGTAAAGGAGTTGGCTATCCAGATTAAGAGACTGGGAGATGTACAGTGAGTAGGTGGGTAGGGGGATGATGATTCTGAGATAGTATTCTTCTCTATCCACCATTGGAGTGGGTTGCTTCATTCTGCCTGATGCTAGGGTTGGTCCCAGCCTGCAAACCTTATAAAATTGTCAACATTGGGACTCATCAACCCATCATAAGGATTGCAAAGTTTACATTCTCTTTCTAATTAATATCTGTTGCTCCACTTTTATCCACTTTCTCTACATCATCAGGCACTGTATTGTACATTTGATTCTTCTTCCACTTCATTAAAATTCAGCATTACTCATAAATTAAATCTTTTCTAAAAAAGAATCAATTGCATCTCCCACTTACATGCCAAAAGAAATAATTGTTTTGACAACAGCTGGAATAACCCAGAGAGGCAGAGCAATTTGTAAATGGCAGCTCAAGTAAAAGATGAATTATAAATGAGAATGTTGACAATCTGGGTTCTAACTGATTTTAATCGTCATCATCAACAACATCATCATTTGCTTGTGAGTTAAAGCTAAATTGGAACTCCTAGTTTTGGCACATGTGAAATGTTTAAATGGAGAACAATAAAAAATACAACTAAAACCTACCCAATTCCCTTTAACTGAATTATGATGCAAAGAGATAATAAGCAGGACTATTATCTGCTGATAAATGAAAAAACAAGATAAAATTTCCAAGGAGGTTCATTGAACTGAATATGTAACAGGTCCCAATAGATAATTTAATTCTCAACAATGGGATATTTTATATCTCCAAACTACTTCCACATGAGAGGGTCTCTGTTCAATTATCTATAGATCTCCTTTGAAATGTTGCAGAACACCTTAATAAAAAAAGGTCTCCAGCATTCCAAAAAAGTAACATCTACTGGGGTATTCTGGTCCAACCTCAAAGCATCCCATGAAGAGAAGCTTATAAAATTTAGTATCTAAGCATCCCTTGCAATTATAAATATGGATGAGCAGCCTCTGACTCACAGACTACATGCCCTTCCAAAACGGTCCAGACTGCTCTGCCAAAATCTGGTGGCAATGTGCCATAATTCAGTGGCCTGGTTTTTCAATTTTCTTTACCAAAATAAGAAACAGAGTAAGTGTGGAAAGAAAATTATCTCCCCACTTTTTAAAAAACAAAAGTCAGATTTGGAATCTCCTTTTTCTGAAGACTTGAAATTTTTTAGTAATAGTTTAAGTGACTTGAACATTTTGGTAGATACCAGGGAGAATGTCGTGGTCAAACCAGTTTTCCTGTAGCCAGTTTCTTTTTGGGTTATGCTGCCTAGGGCACTCTTAAGATTTATTATTCCAACATAATTGTAACCATAACATCAGATTGCTATAAGGCAAGGCTCCTATGCTTGAACTGTAACATCTGGCAGCTTACTAAATGGCAGCAAAAAGATACAAAAACTAACACCTTGATGTTATTGTATGATTTTCTGGACTTTTGAAGTTCTTGAGTGTATTATTTAATCATTAATGATTAGACTATCATAATTCTTTGATTATCCCAAACTTTTGGACTAAGGGAGGCACATACTGTAATAGGAAGGGTTAGTTGGATAGATTTGATTAAAATAGATTAGAAAGGATTTGGTGGTAATTATTGAATCGACTTTCTTGCAGTTAATATAATTAGGGGGGAGAATAAATGCCAACTGGATAAAGATCAATGAACTTGCTAGAAATGCTGAAGAACCTAGGAAACTCTGCAGATAGTATTTGGGTGAAAATTAGTGCAGAAATAAATAAAATCAATACCTTTGTGGTATCTACTCCAGTCTGCCCAATCAAGCAGAAGATGTGGATTTACAAAAACAAACTGCAGATGTCTTGAAGAAGGATGAAATTATAGTGCTGGAAGGCATTTATTAGTAGACTAACTACCAAAAATGGTCCTTCCAAGAAAGTCCAGACATCATGTGGATACATTTCTCCTTCAGAGAGTGAAAGAAACACCAAAACAAAACAAAACGCACACACACACAAACTCCACTACCACAATATAGGACTCAAAAAGATATAACAGGTACTTTGAATCAGGGGTGGGATTCAACCAGCATTACCACCGGTTCGGTGATTACGCTGCACACACATATAAAATAACCTTAGGCTGTGCTGCCTGGACAACTGAAAAGCACTGCACGCAAGCGCGCAGCGTTTGAAAAGCCTCTTTTCCCCTGCTTTTTCAACCTCAGCTGTGCCACGCAAAGCAGCTGAGGTTGAAAAAGCAGGAAATAAACGACAGGTAAGAGCTTGGGTGGGTGAGCTGAACAGCAGCAAACATAGAACCAGTTCTGTTCCTCAGAGCTACCAGTTCTATAGAGCCGGGCAGAACCAGTAGCATCCCTCCTCTGCTTTTGAATTGGGCCTAGAAGGTTAACAGTAGCTGATGCATCTACCTCAAGATGGCCATGACTTTGCAGTCTAAGTTTTGTTGTGGCATTTTGTATCATTACAGCTTCTAGGTCATCTTCAAAAGCAGCCCCACATAAAGCTCATTTCCACAGCTCAACCTGCAAAGTTATTAGCGCATATATGAGTCACCATGGTGCAGTGGTTAGAATGCAGTACTGCAGGCTACTTCTGCTGCCTGCTGGCTGCCTGCAATTTGGCAGTTTGAGTCTCACCAGGCTCAGGATTGACTGAGCCTTCCATCCTTCTGGGATGGTTAAAACGAGGACTCAGATTATTGGGGGCAATTGACTGACTCTGTAAACCACTTAGAGAGAGCTGTAAAAGCACTGTGAAGCAGTATATAAGACTAAGTGCCATTGCTATATAATATAGTTGCTAGAACATTCTAGTCCAATAAGGCAAAGCTGGATAAATGTATTCTGGATCATGGCCTCCACCAGTGGTGGGATTCAATTTTTTTTCCTCCCGATTCTGTGGGCATGGCTTAGTGAGCGTGGCAGGGGAAGGATACTGTAAACTCTCCAGTCAAAGGTGGTATTTGCTGGTTCTCTGAACTACTCAAATTTTCTGCTACCGGTTCTCCAGAACTGGTCAGAACCTGCTGAATACCATCTCTGGTCTCCATCTGCTGCTCAGGCAGGAACCCTGATTCTAGGAAGATTCCCCAAGTGACAGACCAGCTTTTTCAGGAGAAGCATTATTATATCAAAATTAATTATTAATTCTGACACCATTAGCTAACCCTGATATTTATAGATGTACAGCAATTTTCTCTTGTAAGGGTTTAGTATGAGTTTTTTTCCTTCCCGTCTCTCAAAGTCTCCAGATAACAATACCAACTGGGCACCTCTAATACAGTCTTACTGATCCCTGTGAGAGCTTCTCACACAATTATAGCTACTCAGGGGTGAAATTCAAAAAAAATCCCTAACAATTCTGTGAGTGTGGCTTGGTGGGCATGGCTTGGTGGGCGTGGCTTGGTGGAACTCAATCTCTAAAAGGAAGAAGGCGGGCAGGTGTGGGCAGGGCCAACTGATTCAAATCATCCCTACTACCTCTCCCAAGGTGGTGTGAGGTGGTTGAATTTCACTCCTGTAGCTACCTCTCCTGCCCATTGGGTCATGATTGCTGGAGGATCTGAAATCCAGGGAGTCAGATTTCTCACAGGGCAACATTCCCATCACTGCCCAAGCAAGGAATATACCTGTTTCCCCTATCTTAGACTGGGAGAGGGGGCATATGTTCACAGATAGCTATATGTATGATTTACGTGGCCATTTAATTGCAAATAGCAACTCTGGGTGGCTAGCATTTGATTAAAAATTTACAAACAACATAATCAAAGACAAAAACACAGAAACATGCCACAATATAGCACAACCGAGGCCAAGGCACAGGTATATTTCAGTCCCAAAACGTTGACAATACAAGCTCATTAATGCTCTGGTCCTGTCGGAGAAGAGCAGGCAAAGCTAGGGAAGCAGAGTTAAGTGCATCTTCAGTTTAGAGCTGTTGTGTTCCCAGAAGCGCTCCAAGTCCTATGCCTCCTGAATTCTGTTGACCCTTATCTGACACCAGTTTAATGTTGAAATTTAGTTAACCAGATTTGGATAAATCTTCTATGCTATAACTTTACAAATGGTCCTACTTCTTTGCATCTGACAATTCCAGTGCTGGGGGAATAACCGGATCTTCAAGTCTTTATAGGAAGCCAATGTATTATCAAAGAGCATGTACTGTGACAGAGAATAATGATGCTGATATAACTGCTTTTCAGACCCATATAGGAAAATGGTACACATCACAGAGCATTGACAGGTCACTTTAGAAAGATCATGGGCTATTACTTTCTTTATCAATCTGCTGGTACTTTGATGATACCAGGCAAAGCAGAACTCTAAATTCTTAAAGCAGTGCCAAGCCCTCTAGAGAAAACTACACAGCAAGGTCTTACAGACAGATAGGTTGTTATAGTGACATCCTGGGCTACCACTTCTAGAGATAGTGGCCTTCTTTCTCTCCAAGTGTTATCTCATTCCAGCAGAAACCAAAAAAAGTCATTCAGGGAAGTTGCAGTGACAGAATAGCTATGTTTAGGGCAGTGAAAATACCCAATAGGAGCTGGGAAGATTCCAGCCACTGCAGCAATTGCTGTTAAACTCACACAAATTGTATAGATGACAAGACTTACAATAGGGAAAGGTAGAAGACATTAATTTTATGTCATATTGGAAAAACCCAGTTAGGCTAGACTAAGAATGAGAAAAAGATGACTTATCAATGACTACTCATTCAGCAACTGTTCAGTGTTACAATGGCTCTGAATGAGGAGATTTGCAAAGGAATAATATGCATAGGTAGTTCAGAACTGTTGGACTGGTGTCAAGAAAATTCAGACTGAGACAAGTTAGCAAAGGATGCTAGGATTAACAAAAAAGGCTTATTCAGTTGGGTTTAAGACAAAAAGATCATGTGAATAAAAATGGAAAAATGTTAAAAAGCAATCAAGAAAAGGCAGAGCTATTCTGTCCAATTTGTGGTTCTCTCATCTCCAACAAAAAGTTATGTCTTGCACCAAGAAATTGTGAAGTGCAAAATGAAGGGCTGGATTGAGATGGGAACAAACAGGATCAAAGTGTATTTTTTACTTCAAATGACTGCACACCCTAGGATCTCGAAGTTAATTTTCTAACCAACTCCTTATGTACATTTCTTTAAGAAATCTTGGCACTATCTGAAAAGCAAATGTCTTTGCTTTAAATGTCTATCTTTAAATCCACAGCAGTATCTATTAGGTGGGGAGAGATAAGGGGAGTCAGACTGATGTAATTGCATCATTGTGATGCAAGCACCACGTCTTTTCTAAGTGCATTGTGATGTGCTTCACAGAAGTGGAAATTGCACCATGACACTGTGATACTATTTATTGTGATGAAAGCATTGAAAGCCTTCAGAAGCTGAATGTCTCCTAGGTTCAAAATGGAGGGAAACAAAAAATCCATCAAACCAACCAGCCCACATCAATGCCTGCGTAGATTCTAAAGCAGATTATAATGAGACTTTATCAATAAGCACATTGAAGAAAATTACTGGAAGTCAACATAGATTTGTCAATAACAAATCTTGCAAGTCCAATGTTATCTCCTGTGTGTTCAGGTATCATTTATCTGGCAACATTTATATATTACCTTATAGAAAAGAATCTGGGTTGTGTGCAAGATCAATATAATTCTCTCACACACCTGCACACACCGTATTTTGACTTCAATAAAGCACCCAAGAAGGTATCCCATTACCCAGCTGTCACAAAAAAAATGTTTTCAGGGTGCCCTTCAATGATTTCACATGAGATTGAAGACTCAAATAGGGGTGTGGGGTAATGATCAGTCAAGGTTCTCTGTTATGTTTTTATTGATGGCTTGGATAAGAAGTTGGAGGGAATACTTTCATGGTGACATAAAATTGAGTGGGATAACTAATACTTTAGAAAACACAGATGGTACTCATAATTTTCTTCTTGGGTTCGAAAAAATGGGCTAAAAATAATAGCAGGAAATGTAACTCAGATAAGTTCAAAGTTCTATACCTAGAAAACAACAAATACACAGGCATTTGTGCACAGGGATATAAATAAAACTTTGTGGAAAAGCTTTCGGGATAATAGTTGCTGAAGATGAACTACTGGTGCGAGATAATGAGGAGAGATCATGGAAGTGGTAAAAAAGGACTCATGGAGGGGTTTGGATGAGGGCACCATGCAAGCAGGAAGCAACAGTGACAGTGTCTGGCCCGGAACAGTGGCGGCCTTGAAGGGAATGCAGAAGAGTAATTCCAGGCCCTAATGAACTCCCTGCAAGAGGCTGGGCAGCCCGAGGCCTCTTAATCAGTTGGCGGGCAGAACGCTACAGTGCTAACTTTAATTTCATTGCACACTGTGTGCATTACTGATTAAAGGTGATTGTGACTGTGACTGTGACTGTGCCTGGATCATTTTGGTCTCTTCCTATGCAGTATGAGGCTCGGAACTGTGACAACGGATTTTCTGTAAATTTCCTTGAAACTTTCCCTAGGGCTTATTTCATTCCTCTTCTTCTAATCTAATCTTCAATCTGAAGCTGTTCAGAAGGTGCTGAACTCCAAGTTTGTGTGGAAGTGAGCATAACAAATAATTAATAAAGTTGGAGGTTGCAGTTCTGTTCAGCAACATCTGGAAGGTCACAGGCTCCTCATTCTATTACATTTGAATACTTGCCAGTATGGTATCCAATTTTGTACAGTAAGGTCCTCCTGATATTCTAGCAACAAATGGATTTTTGCTATTTGTTCTATGTATCTGGCATAAAAGCCTATAGTAAAAGGTGAGGGTGTTGATGAAGCTTGATGGAGACAGTCAGAAGGACATGTGATGCAAACCCATGTTTATCTTAACATTATTTTACCTAATATAATTACTTGAGTTTTGCACAGCACACCAAAACTAAATTAACTATAATTGCTGGATTTAGATAAACTACACTAAAATATTGGCGTAGGGTAGTTAATCACAGGGATTTTGAAATGCTACAGAGAGACAACCTGTCCCCAGCTGTTCTGGTCCCAGAAACTTATTCTTTTAAAATTCTACTGAACTGAATGAGAGCTTGATTTATTCAATGGAGCTGATGTAGGAATGACCATGTGGACTGGGCTAGGTCCATAGAGTGTGTCTAATTTAATGTATTTTTCTCACCAATTCCATGCAAATCTTCCATTTACATTAACATTTCTTATGTGCATAATATTTCATGATGGACCATGATGAATACCTTTTCAGAAAATACAGATGTAAAATATAATATGGCTCCCAACAGCCCAGCCCTCCCTCACAGTTATTACAAAATACGTTGCCTACTATTCACAGACTTCTTTAACTACATTTCAGCAGACAAGTTAACGCTAGCAGTGTAATAATGAGGGGACTAGAATTGCAGCTCAGATATTCACCAGCCCTCTATTTAAGAAAAATAATTGGAAATCACCACCACCCAAGTTAGGCTGGACCAAAGCAGATTTCTGGGAATAATTTTCATGATTATGCCAGCTATTCCATTTCACCAGCTACTTCGGAAATAACTGTGCCACTATAATTAGTCTGAAATTGAAGCATTGCTTTCTGCTTGGGATCCTACAACCTGTGAAGACTATTTAACTGAGACAAAAGATCTGAGGAACTGGGCTATTTGGCTACAGCTTGCAAGCCTCTGTAAACTTTTTGAAACTGGGCCCTATCTTTTAAAGGTAAATGGCTAACTGTGCCTATGCTATGAGGCTGTGTTTTTACTGCATGTTTAGCTATGCTTAACTGATCCTCACATTACTAGCTAACTCAATTTTCTGGGTTGGTGTCAAACACTGAACTGTAAGCTAGCCATGGCTTGGAGGCTTCCTCCAAGTCCCGAGCCTCAAATGTGGCTAGTTAATCTGTGTTTTGGCATGTCATGCAAGCATGGCCAATAAAATACAATGAACCTGCACTGCGGTGCTATCTCATCCCCTTTTATGTGCAGCTTATTAACATTCTGCAATGGCTTAACCGGTTGTTTGAGCACAGATAAGCCTTATCTGCTGCCAGATTTCCATCCTCTGAGTAAGCCTAAACAACCCTTATTTTTGACGAGACATTCATACAATTATTCTCCTTATTTGCAATCCAATGCACTTACTTGGGAATTACTCCTGTTGAAATAGATGACTAAAAAATGCAATCACAGAAACAGCTGTCCAGTGCTGTGATCTTTGGCACTCTTACTTCAATTAATGCCCTCTGGGTTTATGTTGAGTAACTGTGATCAATGAACACACATTATTCCTAGAGCATAATAGGTACACTTTTCTGTATTTTTGTCTCTCCACAGTGACTTCACTACTTTTGTATTATTGCCAAGAAAATTGGATAGTTTTGTCCATGAAGATGGGAAGAGATGACTACCAACCGACAATAAATTTATCTTTCCCTTCAGAAGAGCTCAAATTGATTTTCATGATATTTCTTCCTCCACCAATTAATTTTTACAACAAATGCCCTGTTAGGTAGGTTTAACCAAAAGATAAAGACTGATCTACAGTCATCCAGTGAGCAGCCATAGCTGAAGACAGATTTGAACCTGACTTTTCCAGGCCCCAGACCAATGCAGTGCATTGCATGGATCTCTAGAAGCCTTTCTTTTATTGCAACAGTCCCCAACCTTTTTGGCACAAGGGACCAGTTTTGTGGAAGACCATTTTTCCATAGCCCGGGGTGGGGTGTAGTTTTGGTTTTGTTTGCTCACATGCCACTCACTTTCAGTTTGCAGCTGGTTCCTAACAGGCCATAGACCGATACTGGTCCATGGCCCAGAGTTTGGGGATCCCTACTTTATAGAGAAGCTTTTTAGCTATAGATTTGCACACGCATAAAAAATTGACCAGGGCTGGGCCAACTGAAACTACTCATCTCCTGGACGCATCCAAAGCTAGCATGTTTGTTAGCATAATTGGTAATGTGATAAATATTATGGATGAGAAGCATGGTTTTTAAAATATCAGAATAGATATACATATCAGTTATATCATCCAAAAAGACAATTCTGAATAAATTCATAGACACGCTTCTGGAGTTATTTTAGCAGCAGTACAGAAATGGTATTCCCCCTTGCCATCTGATGGTTTGGCTTTATTTGAACTTCTCTATTTAGTGTTTAGCCTAGGGATTTCCGAGGGGTCTCCTATCCATGAATTGTGTAGTTCCAGCTTGATTGGCCTTTTCAGCTACCTGCTATCAGGTAATATTTTTTCTTGGTTTAAGAAAAATCCAATATGTATAAACTGCAACATAAGGTACAATACCCATTGTAAGAAGAGTACCCCCCCCCCACTTTCCCACATGTATGTGAGAGCAATAACATTTATAGTAACACTGTTTTGCCATTCCCATTTATCAACTCAGGTTTAGTTTACTAAGGCTATGTAAGGACTTTTCCAAAGAAGATAAAATGGAGCTTAACCAAGCTGTTGGCTCTTCAACAGATGTTCTTCAAAAGCCCATCTTTCTAAGACTTCAAAAAGCAGTGCTTCATTTTCTACCCTTGTGCTATAATCTCCTCCTTTACTTGGAGAACAGAAAAGGTCTGTTTATAATGTATAATGCTTCATCCTGAAATTGTGAGCAAATTATGATTGTAGCAATTAAATCTTCATCTCATCTTATCTGCGATCACCAAAGGACTGCCCTGGAATAAAAATAGTACAAGCTGCAAATCTAAACACATTTACTAGAGAGAGAGAAAGGGTTCTTTAGCATATCAGTAGGACTTTAGGTTTCACTTGTTAGTAAAAGTATGCAAAAGTATGCAAGACTGCAGTTGCTATGCTACTTCCTAAAGAGGAAGCCCAGTCTTTGATTTGGGCAAATCTCCAAGGAGAGATAATTTGTTTCTAACAGGTCAATTGAATTCCAATTCAGCTTGTAAGTAAATGCTTTAGAAGAATAGAAACAGCTTACTTGGTTAGTGTTTTTGATCATTTCCACTCCTAATTTCCCAGGAATAGAAGGAAGATAAAAGCATAGGAAGTAAATAAATTTGAATGGTTTGAACATTCATTCACAACGATTGCTTTGCAAGTACCAAATGCTGTTCTAACCTCCTTCAACACTTGCATTCTTCAGTCTAAATGCCAGCATTAACTAAATCAAGTTGAGCAAACTCCTATGGGGGTGTCTAAAATGCTAAAAGCATTGCCTTTTTCCATCAATCATTTTTTTTTACCTCTCAAAGTCCACTTTTACAAAATTATTTCCAATCACCTCAAACCTTGGGCTGATTCTTGAGCCTCACTTTTCTGACCTTCATCATCGACACAGCAGGACAAAGTACAAATGAGGAAGGAATTGCCAAAGCAGGGTTTGTAAGTCTGATATTTGCATTAAACATAAATGTAATTGTGTTGTGATTTTTCCATGTGAAAACAGTCTTCTTGTGATTATTGTCACTGGAGGGTGTATCACATTTTCCTAGTTGTTAGGTGTTCAGGCAGTTTGCAACAAGTCATTTTGAAAAAAAAAATCATGCAAAACAGTTTATTAAAAAAAATCATCTAAGCTTATGAAGGAACAAACTTGCACTCAGAGTACAAACAAATTTGGAGGAAAAGCGCAGTTTATTTGTCATGGAATCAGAAACCATTAAATAGTCACACTCAAGCTGTTTAAGACATTGAATGTCAAAATTTCAGCTGCACAATAGAGTCTTGCTGACAATTTTTAGCACTCACATGGAATCACTTTCAGGCATTCAGGAGTCCATGTTTGAGAAGGCCAATTAACACTTTTCAAGCATTGTGAACAAAGTACTATCCAGATCCTCAATTCTCTATAATGGAAGGCCAATGGAGCATAAATTAAAATCCAAAGTAAAACTGTTCCTTCTTTATAGTTCCTAGCTAGACCCCTTGAAATTTAAGGGAGGAGGAAGAGGATCTAGGACTTTGCAGTTCTTTTTCAGCAATCAAATTTCCTTCTTGATGTGTACTCCTCTTCCATTTCATTCCACACAGCCAGATTGTAACATGCCCTTTTAAGATTACTGGTGAGTCAGATTCTTCAACCATGCCTAGGAAAGTCTCAGCCAGTTAGTTTACAGTTTGGACAAATAAGATAGGACAAAAGTGAAAGAACAATGCTGCCCTTGTTTCTTTGTCCAGATTTTTTTTGGTGCACCCAAAATTTATGTCAAACAATAAAAAGGGGCATTGAAATGATACTTGTTAATATCCCCAGTTTTCAGCAAAACAGTTTTTGTTTCTGTAGCCGCTCAGGCCACTGCATCATGGGCAATGTGACTGTTCCTCAGATGCTGAACTTACAACTGTCAACCAGCTATTGCAGGTATGTCCATAAGTCTAGCTAACCCATGTCTTAATAGATTGGAAGTTGTTTTAATACTAATTCTATTTTTTCCACATATTAAACCATGATTTGCTGAGCCATGATTTATTAAAGAAATAAGTACTGGCTAGGTTCACATTGCACATTAAGCTACTGAGCATGACTTGCTTAACAGGAATGGAGAATTCACACTAAGTCAAATCTAAGCATATCAGGTGTTGTAGGAATCCTGCTAGGAAGTAGAATAAGAGCCTGGTTTTGGAAATAGGAAGCCCCTAGTTTGACTCCTACTTACTTCAATCTCATTATGTAGAAATTAGTCTCTATAGTCTAACTTTCCATTTACAGTATAGAGTACAGTAATACCATCTGATTTACTTTACAGAGTTGTCAGTGCTTTGCATGTTCTGAATTCTATGCAAATATTAAGGGTTGGGAGAGCATCTCCAGGGGTGACAAACTGACAGCCCGTGGGCTGGATGCCTCTCACACACAGGCCACGCCAGAGGTGATATTCAGCAGGTTCTGACCAGTTCTGGAGAACTGGTAGTGGAAATTTTGAGTAGTTTGGAGAACCGGCAAATACCACCTCTGACTGGCCCCACCCTCATCTCTTCTTTGCCTTCCAAGTCCCAGCTGATTGGCTGGGTCTTCTTTCATTGCCCTGCACAGGAGAATGGAGCTGGAAAGCAGGTTAGTGGGGTGGTGAAGGAATGAAGATTTTACAGTATCCTTCCCCTGCCCTGCCCACCAAGCCTCACCCACCAAGACATGCCATGCCCACTAATCCATGCCTACAGAACCAGTAATAAAAAAAATTGAATCCCACCACTGGCCTATGCCCACCCCAGTTCTGTGAATGGAAAAAAGTCATGAAACATCAAGTGATGGCAGTGTGATGCTGTGAGTTTGACACTCGTGATCTAGGCTGATACATTTCCTAGATCTATTCAATATCCATAATTGGAGAATTATTGAACTGACCTGGAGAGATACTAGAAACTAAGCATTTATTTTAAGAACTTTTCAGACATTTTTCTGAATTGTTTCTTAAGTCCAGTTCTTAAGGTGAACCCAACTATGGAAGAGAGGAATAACGATTTAAATTTCTGACCTTTGACTCTAACATGGTCTTTCTGGTTCCTTTTTGCCTCACCCAGCAATTTGAAAGCTCCTCTAAACCAAGTCAAGCCTGGTTTATCTTGCCTGGAGATTGGAATCTCCAAGCTAGGAGACTGGAGATCCAGGCCTGGAGACTGGAGATCTAGCCCAAGCTGGAATCTTTACTAGTCTTACTTAGGAATATTGCAGATTTGACCTGTGGACATGAATTAGAATTGACATCAACAGCCCCCTTTCTACTGTTATGAATTCAAATCCTCAGGGCAAATGTTTCTCTTTGTCTTTGTTCCTGGTTTATATTAAAAGGAATGACAGGAACACTTCATGAAAAAGCACACCAGTGACTTTGCATATGTTTAAAAAAAACCAGCAAGGTGAAGGATTCAATTGCATGAAGCCAACATCTTGCCTTCATCCCCCTCCCAATGTATGGCCCCGCAAATAAGAGTAACACTGTTTGTTAAAATTGTTAGTCACTTTGGTGAGAGCAGTTTTTCATAATTTGATGCCCTCTAGGTTAGTTGGATTTCAACATCTAAATGCTCAGCCCATACAACAGTATTTTTCCCAGTATCCAAGGGAAACGTTGATTAGTGCACACTGGTGTTGCATATTGAGTCTTTTTCATTGCATAAGATTTTTTCCTCCTAAGGAACTCAGTGTAACTTTGAAATGCGCTCTGTTTTTTTCACTCACATCTGTTCATCCACCCTCAAAGAAGCAGTCTCTGAACTATTTTTGGCCCTCCCTTTAAAAACTTTTTTGCCTCTGAAAAGTGCCTTCAGCTGAAGGCATAATACCAAAGAAAAAAGATATAATTTTCTTTATAAGATGGAAAAAGAGATACTGTGGGTTCTTTTTACATTTTTCCTATAATTATATACAGCACATTTTTGAGCAAGACAGGTGCACATAATTCTTCTTCTACATATAGTTCATTTACATACATTACATTTTGTAGAAATTCAAGACTAGTCCTTAACTAGGATATAACGATTAAAGAGTTAAACTATAATTATGGAAACCATGGTTCAACTATTTGCTAAACCAGGAAGTTTCTCTCTCTCTCTCTTCCTCTCCCTCTCCCCCTCCCCCGCTTTCTCCCCTCTCCTCTCTCCACACACACACATTGTGTCTCACTAGCCCTACTATACAGGGCTATTGAGAAGATGACACTGGAAAAGTAGGGGACCACACTGGCCTATTTGAAAAAAGGGATTACAAACCAAATCAATACTAATTTATTTGAGTAGAGGAAAAAACTTTACAGGGAGGGGAGGAAGATGAAACCAGCGTCAACTGAAAGAATTGCGTGCTTGGTTCAATTACACATCCCTTTAGCAAGTGATGAGAGTGACATGGTTGTACCAAACCACGTGGTTGTACTTTTCCTGGGGACTTAAAATTACAAGAGATAACACGGGGTGCTTAGAGAGTGATTGCAGGTACAAGGGGGCAATAAGAATGAGCAAAGGCAACTGAAGAAGTTGGAGACCCGTGGATGGTTGAAGTTCTATAAAGATTGTGAGAGGAGCTGAACTGGATTATGAAATTGAGGTGGTAATAAAGTGGACGGGGTGAGGATTCCTGCTTTCCTGGAAGTGAATGTTTCACTAAAAAGACATTCATTTTTAATGATCTAGAAGGCTATTTGTTAAGATTGGCTGCATGTTGCCTCAGTCCTTCAGAGGGTTTTTAAAATTGGATTTGGGCTGCAAAAATCCAGAGGACTATTAGCCAAGACACAAAGAAAACAATGCATCATGAGTTAAGTGACCCGGTTATAAGTGCATTGTTTAAACATTGCCATGGCGGGCAAATATACAGACAACAATTTACTGTACCTTAAGAACAGGGGAAATTCCCTTACATCAGCTTAAACTATTTGGCTTCTTTTACCCATTGCTTATTGCAGTTGCACCCTAAGGTCTTATGCATTTTCCATTGCCTTCTGCCCGATCCTATTTTATTTATTATATACACCACGCTGGGAGATCCTTACAGACAGATGGGCTTAAATCCCCAGAATTTTCATCAATGTCCATGTTGCCTGGATAATTCTGGAAGTTGAGGTCCATGCATCTTGGAGTACACCCAATTTAGAGAAATTTGGTGGGGCATTCTATATATTCCTAGTCTGATGAGAATCTGCCTCTTTGACTTTCATGATTTTTGATTCAGTGCACAAACATGTGATAGCATTATCCTCTTTCACTGGCAGAAAACACAAAGCCTGCATGCACAGCAGGTGCAATTAAATGGTTAGGCATGTCATAATTTGTACCCCTGAAGCATATTTAAATTGATGTTTAAAGTAATTCTGAGCGCTTGCCTACCCTTCGATGCAATGTTGTCAAATCAATGTTGTCTTCAAGAGCTGTAAATTGTGCAGAAAAGGCACATAAAGTGGGAAAAGGAACATTTTTCTATCATCTCAATTAATAAGTGTATCACTTTAACCAATAAAGGTGGTGGCAGGGGGATTCAGGAAAGACCAAAGAGAGTTTTCCCTCATCCAGGGTATAGCTGACTTGTAGAATTTGCTGGCATGGAACACTGATAGTAAAAAGGAATAAGATGGTGGATGAATTCAGCAACAGCATGATGAGTGCACTGTTGGAAGATCAGAAATACAGGTTAGGGACAAATCATCCTGGAGAAAATCTATATGGATGTGCTAAAATAACACATAATCAGTCAATTCAAAAAAAGGGATAAGACTGTTTTTGTTGGAAGGGTCCAACGGTAGCTACTAATGATGAGTGCAACCTTTGGACCAGAAGCAACATGCTGGGAAAGAATTTATAGATGTCATAATATGAAAGAACTCTTGAGAAGGCACTTGGAGAAGTGATCCCATGGTCCAGAGGTTGAAGTAAGTGTGAGAAAGAAAGTCAGAATAACCCCATCTTGGTTACCATCAGAGGAATCAGAGAGAAACATAGAAAAGCTTTCAAGATTCTATTATTATTATTATTGTTGTTGTTGTTGTTGTTGTTATTGTTATTGTTATTATTTGCCCTGATACAATATAGTAGTTTTCCTGGAATCCCTGCAGTGCCTGCCTTATGACCTGGCCTACCTTGAAGGGCAGATACACCTAATTACAAGGGACATCAGGAAGCAGCACTGAAAAGACCCTTTCTTCCAGAATCCTAAAGTACTCTGACCATATGGAAGAATTCAGCATGCAGTTTATCCTGCAAAGTGACTCAGTTTGATCTAAATAAGTTTTTTTGAAGCACAGGAAAAAAAAACCCATGCAGTCTGAAAATGATATGCTTGGAAATAAATCATTCTGCCTTCAATGATATTGGACTGCATTTGAAAAATAATCCTGAATTCTAGAATGATGTATTTTTCTTTTCCTATGTACAATGTATCAATGTCTTTCAAAATATACATACATATTGCAGTCATTCTATTTAGATGCCAAACAAGTGGAAGATGGAACTAGAACTAGAAAAGAAATTAGATGGTTTTGTTAATAGGTGGGCATGGTCCAACAATGTTGTTTAGATGATGCCAGTTAAATTTTGCTATGTTTAATCTCTCTCTCTTCTTTCTGTGCAACTGCAATTTGCTAAATGATGATTTCAAAGATGCTGCACTGAGATGCCCTCAAAAATTTCAGATTGCATTATCCAATTCCTGTTAAAAACCCAGATATTTGTTTATATGTGTATGGGGGCGGGGAAGGTTTATTGGCTTCAGAGTATAATAAACACGAGCTGCATTTCACTGTAAGAGCATTGAAACTTTTATATATTTTAATGCAGTTCATGAATGTGAGGATTCAGTCTGCACTGAAATTTGGGCATCTTTGCATTCTTTCACAACAGAGTCCTGAAAATTAGTCTGAATCTGTATTTGCCACACATTTCTCTAGAAACCAACATAAATTTAAGCAACCCAAGGCTCACTGTGTCGTAAAACTGATAATAATTGCTTATATTACACATTGCAGAGAAAGTTGCAAGCCGGGATCAGAGATTGAGATATAGACAAACTCTACCAGAAAAATCAGTTGTGAAAAAAGGACACAAATGAAGTTTTGCCTTGCCTTGTAGACAGCACTAAGGGTCTACACAGTATCTTTATGTAGCAATGTGTTATTTTTTGTCATTTTTAAAAAAAGCTGCATTCCTAGTTAAATCACTTCTTGGAATACAGCTTTAGTAACCATACCAAAGTTTCAAAGTTTTGAGAGAAGAGGAAGGTAACAATTGGTTTACATGCAGGATGGAAACATTTGCTGTAGGAAAATGATAATATTGAAAAACAAAAGGAATCTGCATCAAAGAGAGATTAGTAATAACAAACCTACAAAGGCATTCTTCCCGGAGGCATTCTATTCCCATTTTAAGAGAAGGAAGTAAGGGAAAAGGGACCAAGCAAGCAAGCAAGCATCACATGCTTTCTCTAATCAGTTCAAAACAGATTTTCAGTGTGAAATGTTTTGTAAAATAAATAGTTTAGTAGGAGCTGAGAAGAAAAGAGCAACAGCAAAGTAAAAGGTGACTGAGACAAAATAAATACTTAACACTTGCTTTAAAAAAACCACAAGAAACATTATTAGCAAATGCCAGTTACTACTTAATACATTTCAATGCACACAGAGAGATTTTGCCCCTCTGTTGGAATTAATGAAATTTCTCTATATGGCTCCCTTATCCCAGTTCCTACTTTTTTTTTTTCAAAAGGAAATATTGATTTGACAAAGACAAATTCTTTTTGAACCAACCTGGGCAGGACACACTCAGCTAGCCAGCTTTCTTTCAACTCTATTGTCAAGTCAAAATATATTGAAGAAGCTTAACCTCATGAAACAAGGATTTGACACGGGAGGAAGTCATTAAAAAACCCCAAAAGTGCACACACACCCCAAGCAAACACCCTCTTTCCAGTCCACCCCATTGAAATCTTCCAGTTGCAAAGAGCTAGGTTAGGGAAACAGACTTCTGCAGTGCTAGAAACTCATTTCCCAAGCTTTTAAAAGGCACCCCAAGACAAAGAGAACACAACAGCATGCTGATAATTTGGCAGCCACCTACCTGCCGGTGCGCTCCGAATCCCAAGATTTCTTCTGCTGTCCGAACCTTGCACTGTTTCTCTGTCAACGTGGCCCTTATATATGCACAGGGAAGGCACACAGAGAGACACACACACCTCCTCAGCCCATTAACATGTCTATCGGTGAGTCCAACCCTCTGAAGAAGCCACCTGACTTACACACTGCCTAACAGCTGGATACCTCTTGGCACCCACCAATGAAACCTTCCCAGAAAGGGCTTGTCACACTTCAAGCAACTGAAACAATGGCACATGTGCATGCACACACACACATCCCTCTCATGCCATCCCCTACAGTCATATAGGCAGCCCTAATGCAAGGCTTTTGCTGCACGCTTTGTTTGAGAAATAACACTCTCACACCTCTGGCTGCAAGGATAATAACAGAGTGGCTCACTCAAGCATCCCTGATGAGGCATCCGGATAGAATGTGATGCTTGCAGATTTCTTAGAAGACCAGGCACATGGTTTCTTAAGCTAGGCTGGGGCAGGCAGTTTTTCAGACCCTTCCTTAAATCTTTACATCCAAAGGTTGCATTCAGCAATCAATAAGGTGACAGTGCTTGTGGATGTGACATGAAAATGGACGTGATAAAAAAGAAATAGTAAGAAATATTTCCCCCACTTCATTCTCAAAATCTTAAAAGAATGAAAGAATAAAAACCAAGGATAATTATTGAAAGGGTCATTTGCTGTTAAATTCTGGCAGCAAACAAACTTCTGAATTTCTGTGGTACTCCAAAGATGTGAGATGGCAGGCTGGGTCACTCAGGAATGGAGACACGGCATCTTCTTCATCCAAAGAATGTGCTTGTAGGTGCCCTTCATCCACGGAGGACAACAGAATGGAAAATCATTGAATACAAAGAAAAAGTCTATCTAACTCACATACTAATAAATGGTCTCAGGCATATTCTATACCTCAGTTCTAACCACAGACTACAAAAAGAACATTTTCCTGGTTTTTTTCCCTGTTAATGATTTAGTCCATTCACCAAGCTCCTTTCCTTTCCTTTCCTTTCCTTTCCTTTCCTTTCCTTTCCTTTCCTTTCCTTTCCTTTCCTTTCCTTTCCTTTCCTTTCCTT
>BLBF01000036.1:4170224-4204409 GCA_015471245.1 Laticauda colubrina
TGTGTGTGTGTGTGTGTGTGTGTGTGTGTGTGTAAATAAAACACACATTCCATTCCAATTCAATTCTATCATTAATATGTATGAAAATCTTAACATCTTTAACATTTATTTTCAATTGAATATCATACTTCCTTGGGAATACTTATATACTTTCCATAGTTAATACATTTTTCCCATATTTCTTAGTTATATTTTTATAAATCATTACTAATAATTAAAAATGTTCCCTTTTAATTCTCTCAATAATTTTAATTCATTTATTTATCAACAAACATCCCACTACATTACAATAAATATTTTATCCATCATCATATTTTCTAATTCTATCTTATGTACCTTTGCAGAATCCCTTTTACAATTAAATTTTCACCCCATTATCTCTAAACAAACTTATGGTTACAATCCTTATATCTTTTCCCTGTTTCTCCATTTCTTGTTTCTGTCTTTTACAACTTCTTTTCCTTGCCTTCTTCCCCCTCTTCTTCTCCCTCCCCTTTTTACCCCCTCGTCTCTCTACTTCTAACTCTCTCATCTGTAATCCCCTCTTCTGTTGCTTTCTAATATGATACTTATCTTTCAAATTGTCCTTCTTTTTGGTTGTTTTTTTTTTGTCTTAAACCTTTCACTCTCTTTCCCCCCTTTCCTTTTTTCCCTGTACTTAAAATTATTTGATAATTAAAGATGGCTTCTTCTTTGTCCCAATCTTCTTGTTCTGCAAGCGTTTCTTGTTGCTTCTCATAGTTGCAGTTCTCCATTTCTAAAAATTGAAACACGAAGCCAAAAGAACTCCTCCCTTTTTGTGCATCTTCTTTCCATTTTTAAAGTTCCGTTTTCAGTTCTTCTAAGAGTGATACCATTTTAAAAACTTTTAAACAACCACCCAGTTAATTTTAGTCATCTAGATGCAAAAACCAAAAGTCACCAAGTAATCCAAATAATCCAAGGCCGTTTCTACTTGCTTCTTTTTTCCACTTTCTCTTCCTAGGGTTCTATTATTTTGTTACCAAGTTTCCATTAAAATGTATCTTTCAGGAATCTTGTTAAAATTTCACTTTGAGCTCCTTTTAATTACAGTTCCATTCCTTAATTCCAGGCAGTCTCCTCCATTTTTCCAGATCCTGTCCTTCTATTATTTTTTTCTCCTTTCCAGCTTTTAAAAACTCTTAAATGTCCAGAAATCTTTATTATCCCTTTGACTTTTATTTTCAGCTTAGATGCCTATTAATGTCAAAGTGGTTTTTTTTTTCAATTTCTTGCTTAAGTCTCTTAGCTGTAAGTATAAGGAAGGGAAGAAAAAAAACCTAATCCTTTCTCTTCTCTCTCTCCTTCACAGCTTCAAAATCTTCTTTGGGAACAATGTTGTTCTGTTTAAAATTCCAGTTTAAATTATTTGTTACTTTTGCTGTTTGACCTGGTCAACCAAAATTTTTCTTCTTATCTTCCCCCTGCACATTATTTTCTGGCCGAGTTCTTCTTTGTGGTGGCTATTTCTGACCACCGCTGTAATTGCTTTCGGGAAAGCGAGTAATGGCTAGCTGGGGAGGAGAGATGTGGTTCTCCTCAACCCTGCAGGCAGTCTCCCCCCCTCTTCACCACCTCTATGGGGTGGCTTAGCCCTGAAAAAAGCCGGCTCAGGGCGCTCCAGCGGTGAGCATGGATCGAAGCCTCGGAGAGACGAGGTTTCGGTCTGTTGCCAAAGAAGCTCAAACCGGAAGTCCTCTGCATGCTTGATTTTGTTAGTCCTAACACTGAATTATCAATCAGTATTAAATTCCATGACTTGTATTTCAGCATATAATGGAGGCTATCAGACTGGGAAAGAGTCTTGTATGTAGGTGGAGAGATCATTTACTTCTCCTCATGCAATTGATGTCATTGGTTATTTGATCTTGATGTTTCTATGAACTAATCTTTTTAAACAACAATTTCTCCAAGTATTGATTTCACATTATGAAATCTTAATCTGCAATTGAAGTTAAAACTGAAATCAATATTGGAATGTTTCCAGATTTCAGACTTATTTTAGCAGGCATCAGATACAATATTTCACAACCTGTCCGTAGGGATGGAATAGAAATTTATTTCAGTTGCATTTTAATACAAACTTCGCTAATTTTGCACTTCCAAAACTAATCAACAAACTCAAAAAATCATTGTATTTAATCTTCACACTTTTCCTGTTTTTTTAGTGAATTTGCAGTTTTTATGAAAAAAGTCTTCATCATATGGGAAAGTTCACACAAAAGTGTATGTGTTAAGCCCATGTCTCACTGCACCAATGGATGGAAAGAGGATGTAAAATGGAGAGAAACACTTGCCATCCATTGGTTAACGCGATTCATCCGTTCTGTACTCACTGTGTCCGCTTTTCATCCTCTCTATCCATCCAGCATCCGTCGACGGAGGTTCCATCCGCTGAAAAAGTTTTGAGCTGCTCAAAACTTTTTGAGCGGAAAATGTATCCAATGTGTCCATTCTGCATCCGCAATGCATACGGGGAATATCTGTTCTACATCCGTTGTCATCCGTTACGCATCCGCTATATCCGCTAGGCATCCGCTGTGCATCCACGCAACTCAAATCTGCTCCAGCGGAAAACGGACACAGGGAGGAAGCGAAACGGACGCGGAACGGACACAAAGCGTTAGTAGCACGGACAGAGAAAGGATGAAAGCGGATGCAGCTCGCATACAAAGCATTTAAAATGGAAAAAATGTTCGCAGAGGGGACCTATCTCGGATATTAAGGATGTCTAGAGGATGCCTAGAGGTTGCAAAAGGACACATAGTGGAAAACCTATATTGCCTATAAAAAGGGGGAGGAACTCACCTGGATCTCACTTTCAGTCCAGCACCCCTGCTGTGCAGACCTCTGCAGCCTTCATCTGGCTCTTGCTCTTCCACAGCATCCATTGATGTCCACTATGGATGGTAACGCACTCCTTTTGGTAGCCACTATCCTTCTGCAACAGTGCGAAGCCATCTACAGGCTCTGTGAACTCTACTATGGGAAGAAAAGGAGGCGGCCAAGAAGCGTCTGGGTCCGAAAATGGATCAGGAGAAGAGCAGAGTACAGACTGTACAACAAGCTGGTGGTGGAGCTGAGGAATGAAGACCCTCGTGCATTCCAGAACTTCATGAGGATGCCTCCAGCCATGTTTGATGAAGTTGTGGAGTGGCTGAGACCCAGATTGACCAAGGCAAACACCAACTTCCACCCCAGCCTGGACCCTGGGCTCAAGGTGGCACTGACTCTGCGCCACCTGGCCTCAGGGACCACCTACAGGAGCATGCAGTATGGCTGGAGGGTGCCACACAACACCATCAGCATTGTGGTCAGAGAAGTGGTGCAGTCCATCATCGAAGAATACCTGGAGGAGCTCCTCCAGTGCCCCTCCACTGAAGAAGGCTGGAAGAAGGTTGCAGAGCAGTGGTATCAGAGGTGGAACTTCCCCCACACCGTTGGAGCCATAGATGGCAAGCACGTGGCCTGCAAAGCTCCAGCCAACTCAGGGTCCACTTAATACAACTACAAGGGCTTCTTCAGCATCATCCTCTTTGCCATGGTCAATGCTGACTACAAGTTCATGTACATCAATGCTTCAGGCAATGGGTCATCTTCAGATGCCCAGGTATACAACACCAGTGACCTCAAGGAGGAGCTGGAAGGCAACCTCATCGTGGGCTTCCCAGATCCAGACCCCCTGCCCAACGACACGCAAGATGTGCCCTACTTCATCATGGGGGATGACGCCTTCTCCCTCACAACCTACCTCATGAAGCCCTACACTTCCAGACTCCTCACCCTTGAAGAGAGGATCTTCAACTACAGGCTGTCCAGGGCAAGGCGGGTGGTGGAGAACGCCTTTGGCATCCTGGCCAACAGGTTCCAGGTACTTCTCACCACCATGCAGCATCGCCCACAGACCGTGAGGAGGATCGTGGAAGCTTGCTGCATCCTGCACAATCTCATGCGCACCCGCTACCCAGTCTTGCAGAACAGGCTCGTGGACCTCCAACAAGGAAATGGGGACATGGAGCCTGGTGAATGGAGGCAAGGGAGAAACCTGATAGACACTAAGGATGTGCAAGGCCCCAACAGAGCTTCACGTGAAGGGAAGAAGCAGTGCAACCTCCTGAAAAACTGGTGCAACTCCCCAGCTGGAGCACTGGAGTGGCAAGACAGGATGATAGATGATTAATGGATGCTTCCTTCAGCCTGTCTCATCACACTGATGAGATTGGGCCATGTATGTTGGGTGGGCCTACAATGAACAGGGCATTTAATAAAGAGGTGTGTTTATTTTGACATGTGTGGATGATTGATTAGATTATTATTGATAATAAAGGGCCATTGGTGTGGCACCTAGGAGGGTGGACCATACAGTCCCACTATGCTTGCACTGGAGGTTTCTCTATCCCACAGCTATTACCCATCCCAAAGGTATCCCTGCCCATCCCACAGTTATCCCTGCCCATCCCACAGCTATTATCCATACCAAAGGTATCCCTGCCCATCCCACTGCTATCCTTACCCATCCCACAAGCATGCAAAGGCTTAAACCATTTCTAAAAGTTTCCACCAAGACTTTATTTAATAAAATAAATGAAGCAAGTGTGTGAAGCAAAGATAATCTTTATTAAGAACAAGCTGTAAAAGGAAAATGACCCAAGTCAAATGTCCAAAGCAAAAATAAAGTCAACAGGTAGCCATCCAGTCTCTGGCACTCTTCTCAGTCAGTCTGAGACATTCCCATTGTCTCAGGGGTGAAGGGTCCAGGTGCTGTGGAGGTGGCTGCTGCTGGAGTGCTGGTCTGAGGCGTCATTGGGGTGCCTGGCCCTGAGAGGACAACAGGGGACGGTGTGTTGAGGAAGCTCTCAGACAGCTGGCTCAGCCCCGTGATGTTGAGAGCCCCTTCCTCCATGACATGGGGTGTCAGCCCCAAGACTGATGACAGATGTACTGAGGCCGGGCTTGGCTGTGGGGTGGGGGAAGGAGCAGTGTAGTGGGGCTGTCTGGTCTGCAGCTGGGTGAGGACTGGCGTCGGTGGCATCTGTGGCATGGGTGGCATCTGTGGCATGGCTGGCATCGGTGGCATCAGTGGCACCGGTGGCATCCGATGTACCTGTGCCTGGACTGGGAAGGGCTGCCTGTGCTGCTGGATCTCCTGGTAGCCGTAGCCTTGGTAGGGTAGGGCCTGTGGAAAGCCTTGGAAGGGCAGTGCCATCACCTGGGGTGGAGGAGCAGGCCTGGACTGGGTGGGAGCAGGTTCATCTTGGTCTGGAGGGTTGTGAAGAGGATTGGTGATCCTGTCCTTCACCACCTGGTACTGGGGTTCCGACATGTTCATGAGGGTTTGGTTGACATAGGTGAGGAAGGGCTTGCGGTTGGAGGATGGGCCATCGATGTGTACCAGCTGAGAGAGGAGATCTACACTGCTCCTGATGGTGTCTCTTATCTCCAGCAGGACAGTGTGGCTCTGCCCCTCCGGTTTGCCTCTCTGCCTTTCGGTGGAGGTGGACCTGGGGGTGGATGCAGGTTGGGCTGTGGTGGAAGTACCGTCTCCTTTCTCCCATTGCGTCAGGGGGTCCTCCACGTGCTCCGCCACAGGTAGTACAGCTGTTGGGGGGGTCTCCGTCGTGGCACGCTCCACAGATACCTGCCTGGACACAGGAACTGACTCTTTGCCAGAAGAGGACTTGCTCTCAGCAGGCTGCCTGAGAGAGAGGGGTTGAGAAAGACTGCTCCTCGGTGGCGGATCTCACCCTCCAAGAAACTGCACTTGGCCATCACATAGGTCTCTCTGTCCGTCAGCTTGACCGTGGCCTGGCCAGATTTCTTGAAGTGCAGCTTCCCATACCAGGTGTGCATGTGCTTCCACCAGCCGAGGAGCACCTCCGAAGTGTAGCCCAGGCTCTCCGCCTTCTCTCTCCAAGCAGCCTGCTTCCTTTTGGTGTCTCAATAGAGCCTGTGTCCCTTCCACCATAGATACTCATTCTCCATCAGCCACTCCAGCACCTCCTCCTCATGTTCCTCTTCTATGTTGTTTTGCCTCCTCTCCTGTTCATGCGTCTGCCTCTTCCTCCCTTTGGCAGGGCCATAGGGGCCCTCATCAGAGGGGCTTCGAGGTTGTAGGGGCTGCTCCTCCACACCAGCAGCAGCAGCAGCAGCAGCAACAACAGTAGCAGCAAAAGTAGGACCAGCAGGACCAGCAGCAGCACCAGGAGCACCAGCAGGACCAGGAGCACCAACAGGACCAGCAGGACCAGGAGCAGTGCCAGCAGAATAAGCACCAGCAGAACCAGCAGGACGAGGAGCAGCACCAGCAGAAGCACCAGCACCAGGAGCAGTGCCAGCAGAGTAAGCACCAGCAGAAGCACCAGCACCAGGAGCAGTGCCAGCAGAGTAAGCACCAGCAGAAGCACCACCACCAGAAGCAGCATCAGCAGAGGAAGCACCAGCAGAAGCACCACCTCCAGAAGCAGCATCAGCAGAAGCCCCAGCACCAGAAGATCGAGCCCGGGCAGCAGAAGCCCCAGCAGAAGCAGAGTCAGGGCCAGGGGGTGGGAGGGTGGCCCTGTCCCTCTTGCCAGGGCTGGCAGCAGATGGCAGAGGCTTCCATTTCTTCCCCGTGGTTGTTGGGTTGCTGGCTGGCTGGCTGGTTGGCTGGCAAGCTGTGTCTGGAAGCAGGTCTTTCCTCTGAATGGTGACCTGCTTGGGAGCTGCTTCCCTTTATATCCGCGGGGCTGATGCAATGCACCCTCCCCGCATGCACAGAGAACGCTAGGCTTCCGCTAGGCATCTGCTAGGCTTCCGCTCTGCATCCGCTTCATCCGCTCGGCATCCGCTCGGCATCCGCTCGGCATCCGCTCGGCATCCGCTCGGCATCCGCTCTTTCCGTTCTGCGTCCGCTTTGCTGCGCTCCCCCGGAAGCCTTGCGGATGTGCCATCCGCTCTCATCCACTTCCATCCGCTAGACTTCCATGGAGCATCCGCTTTCCATCCACCCTACATCCTTCCCCCGTCCGTTCTTTTCTGTGTTGTCCGCTCTGGTTATGCAAATTCGGGGCACTTTTGAGAGCAGATAACAATGGATGGAACATTTTGCTTGTCCGCTGTGTCCTTTTTACAAACGTTTTGCATCCGTCGGCCAGTGTGACAGGGCCTTTAGTGAAAACAAATGCAGGATTTATTCTATAATCAGCTTGTTACTGGTTTTTGAATCAGTTAGTATTGATCGTAGGTTATTTAATTAAAAAAAACAGCTAAAGAATTAACCCCAAGGTTGAATTGGTTGTATTGTTTACTCTAATTCATTTAGGAGTGTTTCTTATCAGAACAGGCAAATGGATAGAAAATAACTTGGAGAACCAGCTGCCTCTTTGCATCAATTATTCTACTGAACTTGCACATAAGAACAAGAAATAGTAAATAAAAATTTCCACTTATTGACTTTCATCTGACTTCACTTGATTGATAAATGCATACCAATCATAGGTGCAAGTCTGAAACCTATACAGGTGGTTCTTGACTTACAACCATTCATTTAGTGTCTGTTGGAAGCTATGACAACACTGGAAACAGCATTTTTTTTACACTTACAATTCTTGCAGCATTCCCATGGACATATGATCAAAATTTGGATGCTTGGCAACTGGCATGTATTTAGAACAGTTGCAATGTCACAGGCCATGTGATCACCTTTTGTGAACTTCTGACAAGCAAAGTCACAATCATTTAATGACTGTGTTTCTAACTTAGCAATTGCAGCGATTCAACCATTGTAAGAGAGGTCATAAAATGGGGCACACAACTCACTTGGCTGTTTTGTTTAGCAACAGAAATTTTGTGCTCAACTGTGTTCTTAAGTCAAGGATTACCTGTATGGAGTACAAGTAGTTCCCAGGTTACATTCATCTGTTCAATAGCTGTTCCAAGTTAAGTGAGCACTGAAAAAAATAAACTTATAATTGGTCTTCGTACATACAACCAGTGTAATACAGTCTCAGGAGGCACATGATCAAAATTCAAGTACTTGAAGACTGGCTTAAATTTACAACCATGGCAGAGTCCTGTGGTCATATTTTTCTGCTCTGTACAAACTGCCCTCACCAATTCCCTTTCTACAAGGATCGTGCGTATCTCTGAACTGATTTTTTAATTTTTATTTTGCAGAGCAAGAATCGGATATTCATACCTTAGTGGGTTTCTCTATTTGTGACCATTCAAATTGTGAACGACTCTCAAGGGTGTGTGATAGAAATACAGATACTTTAAAAATGCACCAGTGTTGATGCAGAATACTCCTCTTCCCTTTCCTTCTGAAAAAACAGATTTTGCCTATGTGTAGAAATATTTAATCAAAGTCTGAGGTTTGGCTTTTAGTTGACTTTAGGAAGGGTAGCCCAAAGACAAATTGTCAGTAACATTAGAAATTTCCTGCTGCTTCTCCAAAAAGAGCCTCCCATTGATAATTTTTTTTTAAAAAATCACTTTTACTACTTTTGAGGATTGGTGAAGAATATTGTCAACCTGATCAGACAATGATCTGCAGGACAGTTTCATGCCATGCATGCTGGTTACAAAAATCCCTCAGGGTGGGATGGAAATGGATGTAATTATAGCCATTTCCATTCTGACTTGGGAGGCCTTTGGCAATTCTTGCTTTCGTGTGCAAGCAAAGTGCAGGATATATATTAATGTTATTTCATAAAAATAGGAATATTTCTTTGATATTTTCTTGATGCTTACGACCTGGTAGGCCAGGATCATCAACATCAATTATTAATTCAATTGCAGGAACTTGTTTTTCTTTTAAAACATATAGTTTTGGAAACACAGCCTCAAGCATGTGCTGTTCCTTGCTGCTGGCCCCAATCTTTTATTCTTCAGCTGGATCAGTGCAGCTTCCGAGGCACCATGACTTTCTGGCTTCCATTGTCCCAGAGCTAGATGAGAAACAGCTCCATCTTTGATTTGGGGAAGGAAAGCAGGAAGTCACAGGGAGAGTTTCTCTGTGAGAAGATCTCCCATTTAGCTGAACAAGGGCATCATTGCTCACCCTGAGGACATAATTATGGAAATAATTTTGGAAAAGAGGATGTACGTATGACTCTATGACTCTGAGGGTAACTCTATGATTCTCGAAAGTCTCTGTAGCATCTGCAGATGAGGGGTTTTGCCAATGTGGAATGGAATTTCAAGCTCAGCCTGCATTTCAAATGCCTAATAAAGAAAACAGGGGCTTCTGTTATACACTAGAGATGAGACACACCACGTTGAGCTAGTCCTTAAAAGAAGCTGGCTCTCTTCTGGAGTTAGGTGGTAAATTCCCACATATTGTATAGTGCCTTGTAATGTCTTCTAATGTTGTAGAGGCAGAACTCCATTTCATGTTCCGTTGAACTTCATACTTCATTCTGAGTGTCCAAATTTACCTTGCTCTCAAAAGTGTCACCAAGAATTATACAACATAACATCCTTCATTTACGCATCATTTAATTGTGGTTGGTCCTGTTGAATGTGGACTTTCAAAGCAGAAAAGTACAGTGGCATGCGCAAATTAGCTGTACATTGAATAGTTGCCAGGGCTGATGGATGGGGAGGATCAAGGCTGCTGTTTTCTAATTAGAAGCAGCAATAAGCATCCCATTAATCTGAAAATGCAACTGACTATCCCAGGAGGTAATGGTGAATCTATCACTGCAGGTCTTGAAGATTGAGTTCACAAGGGTAGGCAATGACTGGAGTCTCCTTTCAAGCTAGCTTGTATTTGTTTCTGTTTTTTTATTTCCACATGCACTGTTATTCTGCCAGCTTTACCCTTTTTTGTTTTGTGTGCTTTTTTTTTTCCTCAGTCATTTGGAAATTGCCCAGAGTTGCTAAGAGTCAGGTAGCATATAAATTTAAATAATATATTTTGGAGAAGGACATGTTTGGTGAGTCTGTCATAGATGTTCTTGCAAAATAGCTCCTCTGGTGAATGGTTGCAGTGATGAGTCTGGTCAGTCACAAAAATATACAAGCTATGGTATCATGAATTATCGGAGGGGCGAACCTCTCTGAGAGCAAAAATTCGCTAAGAGATGGTCACACTAGTGGAGTAGCTGCTTTTGGCAGTGTCATTAATCTCATCACCCAGGGTCTGGAATCAACCTTTCCCAGTTCCACACATGTAAACATCGTAACATTTGAGCGAGCCTGCAATGGTGAGACCAATGTCCATATAGTCCCTGCGGCTCAAGCCCAAAGTCCGTAGCCCAACACCGGATGGTTTCTAAAGCAGTCCTCAGTCAGAAACAATGACAGGGAGGTAGTGCACCGAGATGGAAGGGGGAAGAGCGGCCCAACAGTGAATATCGGCAATGCAGTCAGGCTATCCATACTTTTGGAGACCTTGATGTCCCAGGTCTCTTGCATTCGGTAACTGCACACTATGGAGATGTCCATGACCCAGAGCCGGTTCATCACCTCCATAAGTAAATCAGGTCTAATTAATGAAATGCCAGATGTTATGATGGGCTTGACACTCAGATGGAGGCCCTGCTGGTGTAGAAGTTGATCCAGGCACTGCATGACATGGTTGTGCCATGCACATTGGGCATCATATGTCACCTCACAAACTTGCAACATGTGGTTGATCATCTCTGGGACCCAGCAGGCTCCTCTTGTCGGTGGTCTGGCAATCAGCACCCCGTGCACTCCTTGATCTTGTAGGGAGCATGCCACCCCTCAACTGGATCCCACTGAGATACAGGTGGGGGAACACTCGGGAGGGCCACAATAGCCAATCATGGCTGGCTGTATCGATCCTAGGGACCCCCAGCTCCCAACCATCAAAGGATGTCAGGAGCGCAGTCTTCCACTCCTTCTGTGCCTCAGTCTTCATTGTTATAGCAGCAGCATTAAAGGTCCGGTCCCACTGCACTTACAGATGCAAAGAGGATGTAAAACGTTAAAAAAAGCTTGCCATCCATTGGAAAACCCTATGCATCCGTTGTGTACTCACTGCATACGCGTTTCATACGCTCTATCCGTCGAGCTTCCGTCCACTGAGATTTCATCCGCGCAAGAAGTTTTGAGTTGCACAAAACTTTGTGAATGGATGAATTTTCCGCTGCGTACGATGTACATCCACAACATATATGGGCAACAAATGTTCTATGTCCGTGATCATCCGTTAAACATCCGCTGTATCCTCTCGGCATCCTCTGGCCATCCCCTCAACTCACATCCGCTGCAGCTGGAAATGGAAAGAGGGAGGAAACAAAAGGTACACGGAACGTCTACACAGTGTTAGTAGCACAGAAATAGAAAGGATATAAGTGTATGCATCTCGTATATAAAGTATTCAAAACAGACAAAACGTTTGTATCTGGGATGTATCTTGTATATTTAGGATGTCTGGAGTATGTCTAGAGTATGTAGAAGGACACCTAGCGGAAAACCAATATTTTCTATAAAAAGGGGGAGAGAATCATCTGGATCTCAGTATGAGTCCAGCAGCCGTGGTGTACAGACCTCTTCACCCTTGGTCTTGGTCTTCAACATCATCAATTGTTCTCCACCATGATTGCTGCGCTCATTCATCACCAGAACCAAAACCTGTTCAGACTGTTTCAAGTTTTATACAGAAGAAGAAGGAGATGTCCAAGAGCTGTGTGGGTCTGAGGATGGATTGTGAGAAGAATGGAGTTTGGACTGTATGACTAGTTGATGATGAAGCTGAGGAATGAAGACCCTCGTGCATTCCATCATTCATGAGGATGCCTCCAGCCATGTTTGACGAACTTGTAGAGCGTCTGAGACCCAGGTTGACCAAGCCGAGCACCAACTTCCATCCCAACCTGGACCCTGGACTGAAGGTGGCACTGACTCTGCAGCACCTGGCCTCTGGAACCACATACAGAAACATGCAGTATGGCTGGAGGGTGCCACACAACACCATCAGCGTTGTGGTCAGAGAAGTGGTGCAGGCCATCATCGAGCAATATCTGGAGGAGCTCCTCCAGTATCCCACCACTGAAGAAGGCTGGAGGAAAGTTGCAGAACAGTGGTATCAGAGGTGGAACTTTCCCCATACCGTTGGAGCCATAGATGGGAAGCACGTGGCTTGCAAAGCTCCAGCCAACTCAGAGTCCACTTATTTCAACTACAAGGGCTTCTTCAGCATCATCCTCTTTGCCATGTTTGATGCTGACTACAAGTTCATGTACATCGATGCTTCAGGCAACGGGTCAGCTTCAGAAGGCCAGGTATACAATGCTAGTGACTTCAAGGATGGGCTGGAAGGCAACCTCATCATGGGTTTTCCAGATCCAGACCCCCTACCCAATGACACACAAGATGTGCCCTACTTCATCGTAGGTGATGATGTGTTCTCCCTCAGAATCTACCTCATGAAGCCGTACACTTCAAGATACCTCACCGGTGAAGAGAGGATCTTCAACTACAGGCTGTCCAGGGCAAGACGGGTGGTGGAGAACGCCTTTGGCATCCTGGCCAACAGGTTCCAGATACTTCTCACCACCATGCAGCATGACCCAGAGACTGTGAGGAGTATCGTGGAAGCTTGCTGCATCCTGCACAATCTCATGCGCACCCGCTACCTAATGTTGCAGAACAGACTTGTCGACCGTCAACAAGGGAATGGGGACATGGAGCCTGGTGAATGGAGGCAAGGACGTAACCTGATAGACACTGTAGATGTACAAGGCCCCAACAGAGCTTCACGTGAAGGGAAGAAGCAGCGCAACCTACTGAGACACTGGTGCAACTCCCCAGCTGGAGCAGTGGAGTGGCAAGAAAGGATGAAATATGATTAATGGATGCTTCCTTGAGCCTGTTGCATAACATTGATGAGATTGTGCCATGTATGTTGAGTACTCTTACAATGAATAGGGCATTAATAAAGAGCTTTGTTTATTTTAAAATGTGTTGATCAATGAATAAATTGTTATTGATAATAAAGGTCCATATGTGTGGCAGCTGGGATGGGGGACCATACGGTCCCACTATGCTTGTACTGGAGGTTTATCTATCCCACAACTATCCTTATCTATCCCACAAGCATGCAAAGGCTGAACCATTTTTTCAAAGTTTTCACCAACACTTTATTAAGTAAAAAAAATGAATCAAGTGTCTTAAGCAAAGATAACCTTTATTAACTTTCTTAGGTAAACTTTATGACTTTATTAAATAAGCAAAATGAACCAAGTAAACTGTATTAAGTGTCTTAAGCAAAGATAACCTTTATTAACTTTCTTAGGTAAACTTTATGACTTTATTAAATAAGCAAAATGAACCAAGTAAAGTGTCTTAAGCAAAGATAAATTTAACAAGTAAACAACTCAGTCTCTGACACTATTCTCAGTCACTCTGAGTCATGTCCATGGTCTCAGCTGTTAAGCGGGCAGGGACTGTGAAGGTGGCTGTGGCTTGAGTGCTGGTTTGAGGCACCATTGGGGTGCTTGGCCCCGAGGGTACAACAGGGAATGGTGTGTTCAGGAAGCTATCCGAGAGCTGACTCAGTTCTGTGAGGTTGAGAGGCCCTTCATCAAGGACTTGAGATGTCAGGCCCAATACTGATGACAGATTGTCCGTTGACGGGCTTGGCTGTGGGGTGGAGGAAGGAGGAGTGTAGTGGGGCTGTCTGGTCTGCAGCTGGGTGATTAGTGACGTCTGTGGTGTGCGATGAATCTGGGCCTGGACTGGGAAGTTCTGCTTCTGCTGTGGGAAGTCCTGGTAGTTGTAGCCTTGGTAGGTGAGGGGCTGTTGAAAGCCGTGGAAGGGCTGTGACATCGCCTGGGGTGGAGGAGCAGACCTGGACTAGGTAGGAGCAGCTTCAGCTGGGCCTTGAGGGTTGTGCAGAAGTGCTGTGATCTTCTGCTTCATCACCTGGTACTGGGCCTTGGGCAGGTCCCTGAGGGTCTGGTTCACATAGGTGATGAAGGTGTTCCAGCCCGAGGATGGTATGTCGCTGTGGACCAGATGGGAGAGAAGTTCTGTGCTGGTCTTCATTGTGTCTCTGATCTCCAACAGCACACTGTGTTCCTGGCCCTCTGGTCTGCCTCTCTGCCTGCATCCTCTGGAGCTGGGGGTGGGGGTGGGGTGGCCTCTGGTGGCTGCTGTTTCTTCCTCCATTTGTGACAGCAGGGCTTCATCCTCTACGGGATCCTCCAAGTCTGCCAGCATGGGGAGTGCAGCTGTCGGGGGGTCTCTGCCATGGGGCCCTCTGAAGACACCTGCCTGGACAGGGTAGCTGTCTCCTGGCTGGAAGAGGACTGGCTGTCTGTAGGCTGTCTGAGGGAGAGGGGTTTCAGAGAGGCTGCTCCTCGGTGGCAGATCTCACCCTCCAGGAAACTGCACTTGGCCATGATGTACATCTCCCGGTCAGTGAGCTTGACAGCGGCCTGCCTGGATCTCTTCTGGAGTTAGGTGGTAAATTCCCACATATTGTATAGTGCCTTGTAATGTCTTCTAATGTTGTAGAGGCAGAACTTGCCATACCAGGTGTGCATGTGCTTCCACCATCCAAGGAGTACTTCTGCAGTGTACCCCAGGCTCTCTGCCTTGTCTCTCCAAGCGGCCTGCTTCTTCTTGGTGTCCCGATACAGTCTGTGGGCCTTTCTCCAGAGGTACTCGTTCTCCCTCAGCCATTCCAGCACCTCATCCTCATGCTCCTCGGAAATGGTGTACTGTTTCCTCTCTCCCTTCTCCTTCCCTTACCTCTTCCTCCCTCTGGCAGGGGCTTCAGCGGGGCCTTCAGGGGCTTGAGCAGCAGGGCCTTCAGGGGTTTGAGCAGCTAGGCCTTCAGCAGCAGGGCTTTGAGGGCCTTGGGGCTGGTCCACTGCAGCAGCAGCAGCAGCAGCAGCTTCAGAGTCAGTGCCAGAGGGTGGGATGCTGGTTCTGGCCTTCTTCACCTTGCCACGGCTTGAACAAGTAGGCACAGGCTTCCTCTTCTTGCCTGACTGATGAACCATGGTGTTCCTGCAAGATGTATGTGACAGCACGTCTTTCCCCTGTATGCTGACTGCGTGCGTGCTGCATCCTTTTATATCCGTGGAGCTGATGCAATTCATACTCCCTGCATGCGCAGTGAATGCTTTGCATCCGATATACATCCGCGCGACATCCCCTTTGTTTTCTATAGGCGTCCGTGATGCATCTGCTTCATCCGCTATGCATCCGCCCCTTCCGCTATGCGTCCGCTTTGAAATTCTCCCCCGGAACCCCTTCGGAGGTGTCATCCGCTTCCATCCACTTTCATCCTCTAGGCTTCCTATGAACATCCGTTTAACATCCCCGCTACATACTACTCAGGTCTGTTCTTTTCCGTTCTTTTCCATTCTGTTTATGCAAATTTTCGCCACTTTTTGGAGCGGATAACAACGGATGGAGCCATCCCTGAAATTTTCCTTGTCCGCTGTGTCCTTTATGCATAGGTTTTGCGTCCGTCAGCTAGTGGGACCGGGCTTTAACTCTGCATGGCTGGTTCATCTGGCATGGCAGAAGACCAAATGCATCCTGGCACTGTACGACCTGAAACAGTGTGGTGGGATGGGATGCTATCTTCTCGAGTCACAACGCCTGGAGCAATGAGATAGAAGTAGAGAAACAAAGCACCCCCAGGCCTCTATCCTTGATGTGTAGCCCAAGGGGGTATCTTTGGGCAACCGCAGCCAGCACCTCACCACCGTATGGATCAGATAGTCCAGTTTTCGCAGAGTGTTCCTGTGCGCATGACTCAGAACAAGCTTGTGGATGAATTTCAGCACCAAGAATGTTCGTAGCAATAACATCTGCTGTTGTGGTTTTAGCGGTGCCCACAAGAGCTCCTGAAGCAAAGAATCCAATTTGCCAGTGTGCTTAGGGATAACGTGGACCTTCCAGTTAAACTGAAGACTGAGATAGGTTGATGCTGGCCCAAGAAGGTTGATGCTGCCTCCCTCGCACTCATAGGTGGTTGGTAACAGGGCTACGCACTTTCTTTTTCCATCCCTGGTGATGGTGAGGCCCAAGGACTTCTTGGCATTCAATAACATTCCAGCTTGAGTAAGGGCTTTGGATAAAAGATGTAGTTTTTCCTGAAGCCGAGGGGACTTCTCTGCAAACTGAACCAGGTCATCAGCATAAGCGATACTGCTGATCTGACAGCCATTGAGGTCATACCCAATGTTGGGCAGAGAAGTTGTGACAATATACTCAACGACCATGATGAAGAGAAGCGGAGACAAAGGATCGTCTTGCCAGATGCCCCGACCACAAGTAGTAGTGGTTCCTGCAAGTTGGACCGTGGACTGCTCATAAAGGTACTGAAGGTATGACACTAAAGGAGGTGGTAGACTACCAGCTACGGTGACACGAAACAGCATGTGGTGTGATACAGTGTCGAACACCTTGGCAATATCCAGAAACAGCATCACACAAGGCTCACACTTCGTATGGACCCTTTGAAGAATAGTGTGGAGAAGGGTTGTCGCCTCAAGGCAGCCGTCCTGCTGGAGAAACCCATGTTGAAAGGGCGAGAACTGAAGGATATTGTAGAGGTGCCATGCCAGGATCTTATGAAAGGCATGGAGAATGGTAGAGGCAATCGAAACAGGGCAGTAATCTCCCGGAGCTGATGGGTCATCCGTCTTGGGTAGGAAGGTCACCCTCGAACAGGCTAGATGTTCTGGTGGTCCCCCGGCAGCTAGGAGCAAGTTGTAATAAGCCGTTAGAGATGGTTGGTGCCAGGTCAAGAGATCAGCAGCAGGAATGCCATCCAAGCCCAGAGCGGTAGATGTCATGCTCTTAAGTGCTGCAGTGACCTCAGACAGAGTAACTCTGTACAGGAGCGACCAATAAACAGACATTAAGAAGCACCTCGAGACCATCAAGTGAATGGTTGCAGTGGTAAGTCTGGTCAATCACAAAAATATACAAGCTACTAGAAGGTAAACTATAGAGCAGAGGTTCTCAACCCCAGGGCCGCAGCTCACTACTGGTCTGCAGCCCATTCAGAACCGTGCCATGGAAGCAGCAGGTAAGTGGACACACACATGTGCAACTCTACTCATGTATGTAACAGGCAAGTATGCACAGCTCCTTTTGTGCAAGCAGCAGATTTGCGTGCCTGCTGCTCACATTGAACTATCCCATCCCCCACCAGTCTGGAAAGTTTGGAGACCCCTGATGTAGAGGATATTCCTGTCCTCTTCCTAGAATGGTCTCTTTCCTATCTCAAGTTTTTGTTAATTATGAAGCTGACCTGACAGAAGCCATTTTGCCACTTCAGTGTTGCTATACTGGAGCTGAGGGATATGGAGGAGAGGGGAAATAGAGATAGCTGGGGTTTTGTAGCCAAACCAAAATACTTTCTCTTAGGAATCAAGGACTTTCTCACACGTGGTCAGAGGGAGAAGAGATGTTACCCGGCAGCCAGATGCCACCTTGATTGGACCATGTGACTGATTGCTTGGGGAAAGGAACAAGGGTAGGATTCAGTTTTTTTAACAACTGGTTCTGTGGGTGTGGCTTAGTTGGTGAGTGTGGCTTGGTGGTCATGTTAGTTGGCTGGGCATGGCCAACTTACTATCACTCACATCGAGGCATGCATCTCCTCGCTTGGCCTCTCATGACTGTGGGGATGCTGCAACAGTTGTAACTGTGAAAAATGGCCATAAGTCATTTTTTTCAGTGTCATTGTAACTTTGAATGGTCATTCCACACAAGCAAAGTACCAGCAAAGGAGGGGAAAAAAACACCAGAGAAGTTCCTGAGACAGGAAGTCTAGTCCTGCCAAGAATGTAATAAGAGTTAACAGAGGCAGTTTCTGTAAGCAACACCAGAATGTTTCCTTCCTGCCTTCCTTACAGGATTAAGCCAGTGATTTCTTCTAACAACCGGTTCTCCGAACTGCTTAGAATGTTAACAACCAGTTCTAGCAAATAGGTGTGAACTGGTAGAATCCCACCCCTGGAAAGGAAAAAAACTTTTACTTTTAATTAGGTGAAAACCGTGGAATCTTAAGAGTCAGTTTTCACCAGATCTGTGCCAATATGATATATCCAATAAAGCTATTATTTGAGGAATCGACCTGCCTTGGAGTTTTGCTTGCTATGGTTCTATTACTTGGCAACCTGACTGTTTTTCACTGTTACTTTTCCGAGAGAATTGGGCACATACCCATATTAAACACTAACCACCCACCATTTTTAGTCTTCAGGTTAGAACCATTTGTTCAGTGACCAAAGTTATGGCAACACTGAATACATGGTCCTTATGACCAATCTTTGGCATTCCAACATGCCAGCATCCCCATGATTATGTGATTGTGATCAGGGTGCTTGGTACCTGGCTCATAATTATGATATTACAGTGATCTTTGGTCACATGATCATAATTTCTGTCGCTCCCCATTGTACACAAGCAAAGTCAATGGGGAAGCTGGCAGGAAGTCAAAAACTTATGATCATATGATCCATCCATGTTTAATGATCCATACAGTCCTTGCTTAACAATGGTAACTGGACTGCTGGAACTGCTGTTGCCAAGCGGCATGGACACATGCTGACTTTATCACATCACTTAGTGACAGAATCCCAATTGCCATTGTAGCCCAAAGACTACCTGTACCACACGCACAGTCAGAATGATGATGCCAGAGACTGGTTTTTTACTTCGTAGCACACTGGTTTAATTAGTTAAAAAGGGCTTATATAATAAGAGCAGCAACAATAATGCATCAATGATAGATGTTTTCTTGTTGTAGCAGGTGGGCTTTTATCACTTCCAAAAGAGTTCAGTAGATTCTTAATTCACTTCTGAGCCCAGTTCAAGCTGCTGCTGCATACCAGTGGTGGTATTCAATTTTTTTTACAACCGGTTCTGTGGGTGTGGTGTGGCTTGGTGGGCATGGCAGGGGAGGGATACTGTAAAATCCAGTCTGCACATCCCAAACCTGCTTTCCAGCTGTTCTCCTGTGCAGGGTAACAAAAGAAGACCCAACTGATCAGCTGGGACTTGGGAGGCAGAGAACAGATGGGGGTGGGGTCAGTCAGAGGTGGTATTTACCGGTTCTCTGAACTATCAAAATTTCTACTACCGGTTCTCCAGAACCTATCAGAACTGTTTGAATACCACTCTGGTGCATATTTATAATACTAAATTATTTGGGTCCTAGTTAAGTGGTTCTTACTCACTGGGAATCTTTTCAAAGGAAAGTACCTTTGGTTGAAATAGGTATAAAGGCCTTTTACAGTGGCAATTTGTGTGACAGGAGTTTGGTTGTAACTCCAATGCCAGACTTTTGAGACAAGGACCAAAGCATCCTGACTTCCCGGACATTTCAGATATGAGACCTGGCTTAGCTCCAAAGCATTGGGTTAGAAGGTTTTGTGCCTACTTTGATTGCTTTTTGATTATGTTTGCTTGGACCACATTCACTCTGACATACAGTACTTCATTATACTGTAACAACTTTGATGATGATGTGTTGTTTTGATCTATTGATTGGGCTACTATATAAATAAATAAACAGCTAACACTTAAATGACTACAGAAGTTTTAACACAACTATGGTGTAGGTACGTAGCAGGACATAAGTAATATGATAGCCTTTCTAAATCTTGATATACAAGGGGATATACATGGGTATGTGTGCCTGGATATACAGAATGGTCTGGACATTTAATAAATAAAACAATTCAACAACTTAGAATGAATAAAAAGAGCAAAATTACAGGTTGTTTTATATATAGGGGAAAAACTCCATACATTGCCTTAAGTTCCTGTGCAAAAAGACAGGACATGAATCAGATAACTAAACAAACTCTCAAAAATAGTGACTTCATTGCTTGAAAGTTCTCTTCCTTGTACTATTTATCTAAACGATTTGCTGACAGATACACATATCAGCAATATATTGCTGTAATAAATCATAAGTATTGGTTCCCTAACTTGTTTAATAGTTTGGCCATCTTCATTTTCAAAACATCAATTGTTGATAGAGTTCAAATATTGATGACATGAGGATTGATTGTAAAGTTGCTTTTTCATCACTGTCATCACTTTCATAACTGGTCACAAAATGAGAAAGTCAGTAAAGGAGGACGACCTGTACTACAAGATCAACACTAACTTCCAAGGCACAAAATGAAGTTGCAAGCCATTTTTTGTGGCTTGGTATTGTACAGTATTGCCTAAGGGACAATTTGGCCTTAACCAAAGCTAGGTCATAAATCTGTCCAAATTTCTCCATATCAAGAAACCATGGCATCTTTTCTCCAGACCTATTATAATCCTGCTCCCTGACCAACTGTGCATATTTTCTATGTGGTTAAGAACATATACTCCTGGTGACTTTCTGGGCATACAGCCCATTTTTGCAGAGGGGAATAATTAAAGGATGGGCTCTCTCGTTTTTCTTTCAGACATTTTATTTATTGAAAAGCTTTCTAGCTGTCAAGGATTGCTTGCTTGATGATTTCAAACTTATTCTGAAAATTGGTTAAATTCCTCCTAGAAAATATTGCCTTCTAGAATTTGCCCAGCTTCCTGTTTTCCTTTTTTGGGCTAGTTTTCCATCCTCTCCAAATCTTTGCGCAGGAAAGATTGACATTTTCCAGTTCCATTGAAAAAAATCAAGTGTATTGGTATGCATAGCCTCATTATTTCCATTTCCAGATCAGAAAATAATTTCTGGGTTTGTTCTGGAGTTTGAGAGATTATTTGGCGAGTAGCCTGTGTAATTTGTTCTTTGGACAAAGATGATTGAAGTAGGCTAATTTAAGAAGAAAGGGCATTTCAATTTTCTCAAGCAATAGAATCATGGTTCACTTTAATTATATCGACTGACATTTTGTGATAAAAACATCGAATAAACTGGATTGGGTAACAAAAGAGTGACTGAAATTAAATGGGGTTTGAGCCTTGGTTACTCAGTTACTCTGCCCCTTGTTCTGTAGGGATAGCTGGCAAAGCATTGTCTCCTAATGGTCACTAACAAAAACAGATCAGACATTAATTGGAGCAAACAGAACTTGCTTACATAAACCTATCTGAAACTAAGTCCCATTATTTTTTTTAATAAGGCTCACTTCTGAATGGACAGAGATCTTTTTCATATAATGCATGCATTTTGTGTACAGATTTTGGAGAAAAATGAAACAGCGCAAAGGATTATTAATATAGCTTTCAGCATCCGCTGTCTCCATCCAGCATGGCTGATGTTAAAGTCATAGCCTAAAGCATGTAAATGTTGTTTACCAGTTACATAAAGAAGAGCAGGTACCTACGTTCCCAAGGAGTAATGGAAAAATCTGGAAGCGGTGTTATTTTAAAAAGTTTGGCCAGCAACTATACAAGATATGAAAGACAAAGGTGGAGAACAATACACGCATGCATGCACAATCATTTACAGGGACCCACAAGCAGCATCTAGCACTCTGCAGTGTTATTAAAAAAGGATAATTCATTCAGCACCTGCTGCTTTGAGATAGGAGTTCCTGTGCATCCGTAACCATTTCCACAGACAGATCAGTCACTTCATCTGCCAAAAAACACTGCTCTCTGGGTCAAGCAATTGGCAAAGCAAACTTCCCCAATTATTCTTCTGAGTGTTTGTGCAAACTGTTTAATGGAAGCAAATTTACATTTCTCTCCCTTTTTACAGTATAAGGAGGATGTAGCCTGCAGAGATATTAAAATGGGTTACATGGGATCTAATATCTTTGTTCTGTCCATTAATGCTTGAATTTAAAACACCTGTACAAATAATGATTCTACCATTTTCAGGTGCATTTAGAGAAAAGAAGAGGAGGCAAAAGAACGTTTACTCTTCTTTGGTTGATCACATAAGCCAAGTTAAGCAAGAAATTCCCAAGGACAGAGCTGTGTAATCCAATCAGCTTCTTGTCTAAACATGTCAGGCTTATATTCATCAAGAAGACATAGCAAGATCAGTGGAACAGTGGAATAATTTACTTTACCCATGGTATAAATAAGCTACATAAACAAATCTTGAAGTTTTTAAAACAAGCCTGGCAGCCATCTATCATATTTTTAACTTGCTATGTTATTATTAAAATAGTAAAACACAGGCAAATTAGATAAATAAATTTTAATTTTTAATTGAAAGCATTGTGTCAAGACATTTTACCAACACATCCCCCCTTTCTGTTTGTGTCTCCAATTGCTAAGTGCAGTTAAGCTATCTGCATTTTACCTTAAGCATTAAAAATTGTTACTGGTTTCTAACTAAATGCTGGATGCCATATATTACAAATGTTTGAAATCTGCCTCCCTGTGTAAAGTGCTGAATATAGGAGAGCCATTCCTGCTTGAATTTGGTTCCTGTGAGTGGTTTAACTGGTTTTCCTACACAATGCAGCACTTTGGACTAGCTGATCCTTGAGGTTCCTTTCATTCTGACATTCTCAAAGAATTGTTGTACAGGATCTGATTTTGTTTCGAACAATGACTGATTACTGTATTCTCTTTCATAGCGGAAGGACTATTAGCTAATGATTACTATTCAGGATGCCAGTATGGTACTATAATGGGCTGTAATAACAGCCTTGGGAGACAGGAGAAAGAGCCACAGCCTAGACAAAGATCCGAAAAGAGAGATCCAAGTCTAAAGTAGGAAAACAGGAATGCAGGTGGACAAAGCATCTCAGAAGGGATCCTTCCTGGTTCTCTGGAAAGTAAAGACAGGGAACGGGAGAATGCTTTCAGACTTGCAAGATTCTGTTTCTATAATTTTATAAAAAAGGTAGATTAGTATTCATGGCTTTGGTTTGGCTTCATGGCTGCGCTACCTCTGATAGGCCAATAGATACCAAGATAGATTACCAGGGAATCTTAATTGGGGCACTATTGCATTTCTGTCCTGATTCTCAACTGAGATTTGAGTTTTGACAGCAACCTACTCAGATTCTTGTATATACTAGCATTGCATATACAATGTGGGTTCTGTACCAAGTGATGTGCTGTGAAAAGAGCAGTTTTTCAGGGCAGTTTTTTAACCTTCTTTAAGATATGCTGAAGATCCACTGAAACAAACGGGACTGGATTTCTCCCTGACATTTTTTTCTCTTTGCAGTAAAATAGAAAATGAGTTTAATCCAATGTCACAACAAAAATCACAATGCAGTTAAGATGCGTAATAGGAAGAGATCAGAAAGTATATACAACAGTAAAATGCAGAAAAGAATACATTGCTCCAGATCTGATAATGTTATAAAAAGAAGACAGGAGATGGGAAAAACAACTGGTTTTGGAAATACCAGTCATCTGTTTTCATTATGATGCAACAACATTGTGATCCTCAAGGATACAGTTAAAATGTACTCCTTTTTCATAGCAAAAGATAAAAATGGTGGTAGTGATGGTGGAAAACAGCCTATTATTCAGAAAGTTTACTGCCAAATAAAAAACAAGGGAATAATTGAGACTTGGTATAGACTTCAGGTACCTCTGACTATAAATATTGCCTCTGTCATGTTTCCAGAGTCCACAACTCAGCAAGGCCTGGAAGAGTATTCAAAGAAGTATTAACTTTTTGTGTTCTCAGCCTGATGAGGAATTTAATTGAATAATGTAACTCTCTGTTGCCTGAGAGTTCATAATCAAGATGATCATCTTTTGATAATTCCTTTGATTCTATGGCTATATCATTGTCTGAGTCCCAAAGACGCTTTTTCTTTGAAAACATTTTGCTTCTCATCCAAGAAGCTTCTTCAGCTCTGGCTGAATGGAGGGGAATGGAAGATTTGTAATTTATTTGGAAGTTTCTCTCTATCCAGTCAGAGATGAAGAGGATTCTTGGATGAGAAGTGAAACGTCTTCAAAGAAAAACCAGAAAGTCCAGTTGCCTCTTGAAAAAGCACTTTTAGGACAATTATGACCTGGATGACTGAGAATCTCCACAGACGTAAGTGGAGGATCGGTTTTTACCAGCCTACTTAAAAGCTTTGGCAACTTTAAGATGCGTGGATTTCAAGTCCAATAATCCCTCAGCCAGCATGGAGTGGAACATGCTGGAACAACCCTCTTTTTGAGTGTTAATGACCTTGATGGCACTTTTTTTTTCATTTTGAGTGGGAAAACAATCCCTGGTTGGATTGTTTGAGACCTTGAAATTAGGCAAATTCCAATTGTCTGAACCTATGAAGTTCCACACTAAGCTGTGGGCTCTCTAATATAGGGTGTGTATATCCTGTGACCCCAGGATCCCTTCTTTTCTTTTCTGAGTCTTCAGAAACCTTTCTTATTGCTGTGGAGAAATTGTGAGATTCCCCACTTTGGGATAGGAATTGAAACCATCATGTAAGCCCTCAATATAATCAATGCATTTTTGAAAATGAAGAACTTTTCCCCCAGAACTTTTCCCCCTACTACACATGAGATGACACAACTTGTTCATTTTGTGCAGTTGCTTATCTACTTTTTCTGTTGACAAATTTCCCAGATGCATCGAAACAATCAAAATATTGATCGTGCAAGATCTGCCCACAAAATATGCCCGTATAGCTTCTCCCATCAAAGCTGAGTTAAAGCCAACAGACCAGGCACAATAGAACTTATTAACATATTGCAGAAAAGCGAGGGAGCCAATATCAAAGACCTCCAGTGAATCTAGGTAACTGGAACTAGTTGCCCCTTTCAAATTTCAGAAGGACATCATCAACTAAAGCCAAGACCTAATCAGTCCACTACATACAACTACAGGACTGTCCTGGAAGTGTGCATCTAATGCCTTAAAATGTAGGGAGGAGGAAGAGTAACAGCAATAGGAAGCAGTGGAATTGCAACTTCAGCCCTGATGAAATTATAAATCTCTTCTTTTTCTTATTTATGATCTGTGAGAGAATAGACCTTATGTATCTGCTCTATCCCTCTAGACCCCACCCTGAGCCCTTAGAGAAGTATAACCCTGGCAGAACTAACTTTCATCAGGAAAGGATACCTGGAAACAGAATAGCACTTAAATGCACAGGCAATGAACAAAAAAAAACAGGCAATGTATAGAACAGGCAATGTACAAAAAAAACACCAAACACCAATTTAATTAAAAAACAGTAGCATCCCAAGACTTTTTGGTCTGGTAGGCAGCACAGCTACCAAGGGAATCTGAATTTTCATAACCTTGGGTCTGTCTACCCCCTTTTCACAGGCCAAAGCTAAACATTTCTTGCTCTACACCAGGGGTGTCAAACTCACATCCCATGGGCCTGATGCATCACCTGCTGGCCGCACCCCAGCTCGGTTTAGCAAAGGGAAAAGAAGTCCTGATATGTTACATAACACTGCCGTGACAATGTGAGTTTGTCACTCCTGCTCTATACTGCTCACTCAGTTCCGAACCTCTCATTTGTATTTCTTTTTAAAATTAAGGTCCAGGTTGAAAAGCCATTATTTTGACACTATGTTATAGACTACCCTGCTTAGCACAGACAAAAAAAAAAAAAAAGCAGAAATTGTAACAAATAGTAAATCAGGAGTTGTTTCATTCTCAGCCCTGTGAGGCAAATCATACACAGCCAGAAAACACTTCTTGTTGCAGCTTTTTATGGAGCCTGGCAGGTGGCGCTTTAAATTACACAAGCAGGAGCCCTATGCTTTGCTCCAAGGCTGACAGAAAAAGGCTAGCCATTGCTGGGATTTTAAAAAGTTGAGAGCTATTTGGCTGGTTCAGGCATGCTTTAATTTTCTCCAATCTTCATTGGTCCTACTGAAGTCTCTGATTCCTACTGGGGTTGTTTTATGGATAGCTGGGAAGAGAAAGGCATTAATTGTTTGCTTTTGCCACTACAATCATTTGAAAGTGGGCTTATAAGAATTTCAGGATTTGCATGTAGTCACGGCAATTCCTTAAATCCTTATTAATCTAATCATTCTGCAGGCAACTACAACCTTTTAGCAAACGCTTATAGTATTCATATTATGCTTTCAAGCTCAAGAATTAGCCCAATACATTTTTGGCTGGTTTTAAGAAAGCCCACTCTATCCAGTACAATTCGTGGAATTTTAAAGCATTTGCATGATTGTTCAATTTTCATAATTCACTGAGATTTTGGCTACTCCTAAGAGAAAAATCTATATCGATACTGGTATCTTATCAAATGCAAATTGATCAAATGCAAAAATCTTTCCTCTCACAACTGCAAGGTTTACCCAGCAACTTTGCTCAGTTTCAAATATATTTGATTCTTTTATTTGGTTTCTAAGAAATTCAACTGCCTGCCCACCACATCCACATTTGCAGAATGGCCACAACTGAAAGCTACATCAATTGAACTTAAATAAGGAAACTTGGGGATTTTTACTTTGCTTTGGCAAGGAATCAGGATTTGTGTTCTTCTTTAGGTGTTTCATCTTAAGGCAGTGCTTCTCAGCCTTGGGGACTTTAAGATCTGTGGACTTCAATTCCCAGACTTCCCCAGACAGCATAGTTGCAAAACTCTTGTCTTCCTCTTGAGGGATTCTGTCTTGTTTCATAAGCACAGAGAGCAGAGATCTCCAAACTTGGCAACTTTAAGGCTTGTGGACTTGGCTGAGGAATTCTGGGAGTTGAAGTCTACAAGTCTTAAAGTTGCCAAGTTTGGGGACCCCTGACAGAGAGGATAAGCAGGCATCATTCAGCATAACAAGCTCCCTGCCAAAGTGTTGCTCCTGGCTTTGACCGAGATGGTTCCTTCACCTTCAAACTTCCTTTGAATCCAGTTTGATTCAACTTGATCCTGGTGACTTCATGGCCAGGTTCGTTGTGCTCTTCTTGACACTACAGCTGAGATTTGAATTGTCTCCTTTCCTTTTCTTTCCTCAATCCCAGGAAAAAAAATCATTTGTAGTGACAGGGCTGAAAATTAGAGCCTTTCAAATTTTATTTTTGGCCATATGGTCAAACCTTTTAAGGAACTGCTGAGCGAGACTGTGAGGAAATGCCTCGTTTTTGCTCACTTGCTCCCAAATGCATGGCCTCACTCTACTGCCTTGAACCAAATGGAAACCTTGACATTTTGTGGGAAAGAAGAAGGACGCCTTCCGTTCTACTGCCTCCTCAATGACCAACAAGTCAAGGTCCTGTATCAATTATGCTTCGGATAAAGGTTTTTTCTTTGTCAAGAAATTAGAACTAAATCATGAAAGTGCTAGCTTTGGAGAAGCAAGAAGTAGCACAGTGGTGCTTTCAATTTCTTTCACCATCTCCACTGGAGTTCTTATAATGACCCTGGCATTTTACTCAATTTATTGACTAAATGTACAATAAACTCAATTTACTGGAGTTATTAGAAGGATCCCAATGGAGATACTTGAGTCCCTGAAAAAGGCTTGCTCCAGTGCCAGGTACCCAGATATAGCAGGCTGTGGACACATCTGTTGGCATCCGAGAGAGAATTAGATCTTTGGTCCACTGACCTTCCCAACCTGATACTCCAGAGTAATTCTGGGAGATATGGTTGCATCATAACTGGAGGACCACAGGATGATAGTAATGTCACTTGCAATATCAATGGTGACCTCCAAGGTTTTATTAGAGACCTTTCCCAGTCTATTGACCTGAGATCCTTCAGATTGGAGATGCTGCCAAGGACCAAAATCAAACCCTGCCTGCAAATATTTTGAGGGGGATTCTTATTAAAGTATTGTGCAGGGAAACCTGCCATGAAATGGGAGGGATGCAGCCATTTTGTTTAATTTGTAGCCTGGTACACACTTCTTGTTCCACTAATTGCATCACAAATTGCATCCCAGCCAAAGCAGTGAAAATCTGACATTGTATGGTTTTAGATTATTGATTCAAAGTCAAATTTTGAATAGTTTACAGTCATCTTCATTAAGATAAATCCACCTTGATTCTGAAAAGATTTTTAATATAATTTGCATGCCACTTATCTTGCCTAGAGGCTAATAGATTACCTATGATCCCCTCCACTAGATTTTAAATACATTTTAATGACTCTGTGGTTTAATGCAGCACGGTGGTCTTAAGCTTTTGTGAACCACACTGGTACATAGATATTAGAGTGGAGGGATACAGATGTCAATATAAATAAGCAGTGAATGCAAAGCATCTATTTAATTGGCAGGAACAATTTTACTTTGTAAAAGGAATGATGCCTTTTCTCTTGTGCATCTGCAACTATAAACTTTATCTGTAATGCCAGATATACTCTGAGACTATCAAGTAAACAACTGAAGGTCAGGCTAACACTGCAGATACTAAAAGTGGCAAGTTTAATTTTGCACACGAGGCAATTGTCACTTAACATTAGACTAAACCAAATGAAAGCCCAATCCTATCTGTTAAAAATAGCTGCAGCTTTTATAAAAAGGTCTATGTTGCAGACACCTTGTGATAGGGGTGTCAAACTCGCAGTATCACGTTGTCACATGACGTATCACAACTTTTCCCCCTTTTGCTAAAATGGGGGTGAGTGTTTTGCCAGTGCGTGATGCATCCCGCCTGCCAGCACAAGTTTGACACACCTGCCTTATGAAATCATAGATCTCATACCCTGAAGGTTTCCAGGCTGTTACCCATTTGTAAATGATAATCGGAGCAATGAAATAATGGTCAACTCTTTTTTCTGCCTGTTGTGGAAGAACCAAAAAATTCATTGGATGGATTTGAATGTGATACTCAAGAGAATCCTCTTTGATATCAAGTGATTTAAATGGACCTTGTTTGGCTAGTTCAGACAGTGCTTGTAGTAGGGCCATGGCATCTCCATTCTGCTCTGGCCTTACGGTGGAAATCCAAAGCCTCAGGTGTTCTTCACTAAATGTCAGTCCAGCCTTTTCACCATATAGGGCCCTTCTAGTCCATAGCCAATCTTCCTGTAGTAATCTCTGGTACCCACACCTGCAAGGAAAAAACAAAAAGATGTTGGTGGAGAAGCAACTTACGAAGAAGAATATGCAAATAGCCAGACTCACTGGAAGATGCACTGAAACACATATTTCAAATTACCCCTATTACATCCATTATCAGCAGCAATGTATGTTTACTTTAAAATAATGTAGCATCAGTATGTCTTCTTTGCTACATGACACCAAGTAAGTCTGCTTCATTTTGCCTCATGCTTTGGTCTTCGGATGATTCGTCCCCAGTTCCAACGTTACAGGAGACCCTCTTGTTTTTAGAGCTGCATGTTCTTTCATGGATACCACGGGAAAACTTGCAGCCCTTCGGCTAATTTCATTCAGCTTGAGGGTTAATTTTCCGAAAGCTTAGGCAAACTCAAATTACTGATAAGAATGACCCTGTCCTTTATCTGCTGAGATGTTATGAAGAGGAAAAAGTGGGCGCCAGAAATGCTCCCTCCCCAATGCACTTCTATCACATTATTCAAGGGAATGTGGTTCTTGATGGGCTGCAAATCTGTGATTTAGACCAATCCTTCATTTCAGAGCTTTTTACTTATTCCGTGACCACCCTTTCCACATGATTAACTAAAATGTTCATGACTATTCTGTGACATTTGCTACATAATAATATTGTTGACAGTCAAGTGATCTTTTTGTTTGTGTTTATGATGATTAAACTGAACTAAGGCTCCCCCCCCCCCCATGCAGAACTATAACCCAGAGCATATGGTTTGCTCAAATGGATCTTGTGGAGACAAAGAGAGCCCATTAGCATATCTCCTATTTTGCTGCTGGAAAATAAAGTTCTTAATCCGTGATTCAGTGAGGGGTTGAAGGCACTGAATGAAAACAAGGAAATAGATGTATGCAAGCTATAGATTTTTCTGAAAGATGGCTGGCCTACATGTTCCTTTATTTTGAATAATGTGTGGGCTTTATGGAAATCATATCCTTTTTTACATCGGGGTCTTGCCAATCCAGAAGATTAAGTATGAAAATTCTAAATCAAATCTATATAAGAGATAAGATTTATAAGTTCTGAAAGACATACTTTTTAAAATAAGAAAGGAGAACATTGAATTATATCACTTTTACTTTTGACTGCTATGCAGGATAACTACAAACCTACATAAAGTGGAACAATGTACATAATTTCTTATTTGCCTAGTTGCAAAGGGAAAAAAAGATACTTTTGGTAGACCATGAACTATTATATCAGATACTTGAAATATTATACTGGGGAATATGAAATAAAACACAGGCAATACAGATAAGCTTATTAATACTGAATAATAGAATGACAGAGTTGGAAAGGACTTTGGAGTTCTTCTAGTCCAACCCCCAACTCAAGCAGGAAACCCTATACCATTTTAGACAAAGAGTTGCCAATCTCTTCTTAAAAATCTCGTGTTGGAGCACCTACAATTTCTGGAGGCAAGCCATTCCATTGATTAATTGTTATGTCAGGAAATTTCTCCTAGGTTGGTTCTCTCCTTGATTAGTCTCCATCTGTTGCTTCTTGTCCTGTGTTCAGATCCTTTGGAAAATAGGCGAGCTTCTCTTCTTTGTGGCAGTCCCTTAGATATTGGATCATTGCTATCATATCATTCCTCATCCATCATTAAACGAGACATACTCAATTGCTGCAACCGTTCTTCATATGTTTTAGCCTCCAGTTCCCTAAATCTTTGCTCTTTTCTGCAGGCTTTGTAGAGTCTCAGCATCTTTTTTATATTGTGGCAACCAAAACTAGTTGCAATATTCCAAGTGTGATCTTACCAAGGCATTATAAAATGACACTAACACTTCACATGATCTTGAATCTATCCCTCTGTTAATGAAGCCTAGGGCCAAACTGGCTTTTTTGGCAACAGCAGCATACTGCTGGCTCATTTTTAAGTGATTATACACTAGGACTCAAAAATTCATCTCACAGTTACTACTATTGAGCCAGGTACCACCTATTCTATACCTATGCATTTGGTTTTTCGTGCCTAAATTACGTTTTTTGCCACTGAATTTCATGTTGTTAGATAGAGCCCAGTGTTCCAATCTGTCAAGATCCTTCTGTATCTTGAGCCTACCTTCTGGAGTATTGGTTATTCCTGCCAGCTTGGTGTCATCTGCAAATATGATGAGTTCCCCTTCTTATCCCCTTGTCTAAATCATTGATGAAGATATTGAAGAGTATCTGGTCATTCACAAAACAATTACCAATTATCAGCACAAACATTTAAACATGGAATATGCCAGTCCTATATGGAATGCAGAAAGGGGTGTGTGTGTATATGGAGGATGGGGAAGTGAGCAAACTCTCTATGTACTTGGTGACCTTATATTATCCCATAATAGCATTGCCACAAACTCTTCTTGGAGGAAAGATGGAGTTGGTATTTAGCTCTTTTGCAATTTCCGTTTCTTCGCTCTTGTTTTGTCTGTTATAAGTTTGTGGTTGCTTCTGGCGAGCGGCTGCTTCTGGTGATAGTTGGCACTCATAACTAAATACAGGGTTCCCATCCACAGGCTCTGGAGAGGCAAATGATACAATTTAGGATGGGCTGTCCATCACTTGTTATACTTTGAAATGATTTTAAATGGGACTTGCAAGTGGCAATAAACAAAACACTATCATTTTCTCTTCAAGCCTGGTCCTGAAATCAATTATTCTCAGCTATCTCCCGCTTCCCTTTTCAGCTTGTTGAATGAGCATTGTTTGAAACAAAGCTGAAGTAAATTCTTAAGTCAGAATTAGCAACTTGATGTGTTCTAAATATTTTAGACCACAGTTTCTATAAACCTCAGCCAACATGACAAGATCTTTAAGAGCTATATTCCAAATGGAGGCAGTATATGATCAGGAGAAAACTATTTTTTTAAAAAAATCAAATGCAGGGGATTGAAATTGTCAAGAAGGCAACTGTGACCATATGACAAAAGCTTTGCCTCTTTATGTGTTTTTCATTCATTATTTACATAAAGGAAGGTGTGGTTCTGATCACAGCAGCCATCTTAATTTTGTTTACCATCATTGCAGAGCCCTTGAATGCAATTACACTTTATTTAAATTAAATACAGTTAATATGTTTCCTTGTAATGAATAGAACAAATTACCCTGAGGAACAGTAGGAAGAGCTGAAAATGGTCAGATAAAAGAAATGCAAGTCTGGGGCAGAATTGTAACCTATTTCAGCCCATGCTATTATGTTAAAATTAGGCAGAGAAGACAGTGGGTAACTCCAAGTCACTTACTAAATAATGTGATGAATGAGCCATTTATATCCAAGTTTTTAATTTTTGAAGCACAACCTCCCTGTAGCCAAATGAGAATTATCTTCTATTCAATTTTTTGCATATGGATTTAATAATGAGCTTATTTATTTATATGGGACTTAAATTTCTTTCTCCTTTATTGTACTTCTTTCTGTTTCTAACCAGAACCATGTGGAGGATTGATTCTGGTTTTTTGATTTTGAGGATTAGTTCTGATTAAGGATAGGAAAATTTTCTATCACCTTTAGAACTAGTAAAGGTACATATGTAATCAATAAATGATACGGTTCAATTCCTAACCCCAAAACAGGGAAAGCCCAGATGCTGCTTAAAAGTGAGTTGCCCTATCCTGCCACCAGTCTCTGCTGATTAGCACTGGTCATAAGTAAAGTATGATCAGGGAAAGCTATGTAAAAATCTTTTGCCCATGTATCCTTGCCCCAGCTCCTGCCAACCTAGCAGCTCGAAAGCATGCAAGTGTGAGTAGATAAATAGGTACCACTTTGATGGGAAGGTAACAGTGCTCCTGTGGCGTCATGCTGGTCACATGACCATGGAAATGTTTTCAGACAGCACTGGCTCAATGGCTTTGAAATAATCAGCAATAATGAGCGGACTAAAATCCATACAGATTCTTTTATCTTTTTGTTTTTTAAAATAAAAACAATTGCAGCCGTAAGTTATAGATAAACAAAATTTTGTGCCAATTTTTAAAATTGTTTTTGTTTCTTTTGTAAGCATTGACTCCCATGGTGGGGTTTTTGGGGGAGGGGGAATACAACTGGGGATGAGGCTGAGCTGGAGTGCCATTAATGAAATATTGCCATCTCTGCAGGAGTTCAATGAGATATAATCACTCCATCTGGAAGGTCTGTGATAGCTCTGAGTCTGGTTTTAATCGCATAAAGAAAAACCTACACTCCAAAGGAGCTAGAATCTGCATGCACAAGGATGGAATTGACAGATTTATCTACCACCAAATATTATTGTCAGAACATTAATCATTAGGTTCTGTCAAAATAAAGTAGAACATTCAAGGACAGTTTATTATTTCAAAATCTATACAATGCACTTCTGCCATTAGCTCCTCCTGGTGTCATATTGAGTTCATATGAATCTTTTTGCCTCAAAAAAACCCTTTCTCAAGATTGTAGTAAATCTCCGTATCTTCTCTGGCTTTACAAACTTCACCTCTGGCATCTGATATATAAACTCTAAATCAGCTTTCATTCCTTTTATATGGAAAGCAAAATTTGAACATCGAATACTGCACAAATCTCAAGGAATGGTTTTTCAACAAGATTTTGGAAATGCAGAGCTATGGGCTGCCTGAACAGGGCCAGCACTGTACACAATAAACTCCCTGGTGAATGGAGAATTAATGGAGGCCATAACTCAGTCGTCAATCACCAGGTTTGCCTACAGAAAGTCTTAAACAGTCTTGACCTCATCAATTTAAAAAGGATCAGATGAATATGAAGAGTCCTGCTGAGTCAAACTAAAGGTTCACCTAATGCAGTATTTTCTTACTCAACTGGCCAATTGTTACTGTTGGGAAATCCAATAAAGCAAAGCAGCATCTCCCACCCATAATTACTCATGACCAATATGCAAACAAGAAGTGATTATAAAAAGTATGCATATGTCCAGTATGGCTAGTATCTGTGAAAGACATACTATTCATAAAATTTCCTCATTGTTCAAAGTTATAGCATTTTCTTAATGACTTCCTTAATTTAACTATGTGCTATAAGTCTGTAGAGATTCTCAGTCATCCAGGTCATGGTTATCCCAAAGGTGCTTTTTTCCCCCAGGTGGCAACTGGACTTTATTGAATTCAAAAGATTTAAAAGAAAAAACAAGAAAGTCCAGTTGCCTCATGAAAAAAGCACCTTTGGGACAATTATGTGCTATGCAAATTGCTTAATTTTATCTGTCCTGATTCTCCCATCCTTCCTTACTTTTAACGCCTCCAAAATAAGCAAGAAAAGTCTTTTTCTTACTGCTGAGATGATGAAAAGCGATTGCAATCTAAGCCATCAATTTTGTGCTACATGG
>BLBF01000036.1:4204809-4219553 GCA_015471245.1 Laticauda colubrina
CAGGAAAGAAAGAACAGGTAACAGCCCAGACAGACGGGTGAGCCAAACAGCAGCAAACACAGAACTGGTTCAGTGTCTGCTGCTCTTCAGAGCTATCGGTTCTATAGAACCAAGCAGAACCAGTAGCATCCCACCCCTGGATATATACTATTAATATTTTTAATAAATAAATGTTGAGAATGCTGGAATATCGCTTTAGCTTTTATGGGTGTATCTCCAGCTTTAAAGATAGCCGCTATGAAACTGTATGAAGATGGAACCACTCTCAGGAAGTTTTGGCTGTATCTGTGAAAAGCCCAGTTCATATGCTGTCATATTCCACATGATGGCAGAATCAGGGTGATGTAGCGATTAAAGTGTTGGTTGCATAGTTGCAAATGTGTATTATTTTATTACCTGCTGCTTGTTATTTTTAACATTCCATTAAATGTTAAGTTTTTATCAATAATTTTGAGATTCTTTGAATGTAGTGTTCTAACCTCATATAACAGGTTAGATTTTCTTTTCCAAATGAAACAGTACAGCCTAAATACTCTCCTGTCCCCATCAAGCACGCAGTATCTTCTAAATACCAATCTTTAGAAGTAGCATCTGTGGACTCATTAAACAAAAGCTGCTCTAAGAAAACAATAGCTTTAGTTGCTGGCAAATAAATTCAGCCTTTGTGAAGCTGACATGCAGGCGTAAAACCATTGCAGGTTATCATTGCCTATTAATTTAGGGTAAATAAAAAAGGAAAATAGCCTTCTTAAATGACAGCAACTAAATGTGGGGAATGCCAACCCAAAGACAACATCCTTCTGTGCCACCATTTGTATAAAAGACTGGTCAACAGTGAGCAGAGAAAGTTGCACTTTAGGTCCACAGCCAGCCAAAAGATATAAACATGGATGGGAATCAAAGCATGGTGACATGTTCAATTTATTCTAAGCAGGCATTTTTCTTAGCACAGACTGCTAAGAACCCAAACTGCAGCTGTGTGGCAGGTGGCAGCAAGATTTCATCAGTGACTGCCAGAAGCGTCCACTGGAGCGCCTGTTCTTAACTATCTTCTGATTAGATTCATTTCAAGCTCTGTTAGTGTAGTGACAGGGTTATAATGTACTCAGTTTCTTCTTCATGGCAGGATTCCTTAAGATCTTGTCTATTCATGTTTCTCTCTCTCCTTCACCACCCCTGATGATCTTGCCTGAGAGGACTGAGGAAATTTCAGAGAGGATTCTGGCCATCAGCGGTATAAGGGTTTGGGTGGATGTGCTCTGGAGTAGGAAGGGTGTTTAAGATGGACATGGGCCTTATCTTGCATTATTTTCAAATGGGCTTATGGTTCATTTGGAAAAAACTATGGGGAGATGAGCTTGATGTTGGATTGGGATAGAAGAATCGCTTAGGCAAGAGAGAGACAAAGGAGGAGAAGGAAGTCATTTACTAGCCCAGAATATGATGTCTCCTCTACTTGCCTTCTTTGGGGATGAGTGGGTGAGTGGGGAATATTTCCCTGAAAGATACACAACAGAATTATATACCTATACCTGAGTTGGCAACTGATTGCCAAGGAAGAGTAATAAATTAGTAAAGAATGAAGTTTTAAGCAGTTAATGCATTTTTTCAGCTAGCTTGTCAATTTTAATTTGGCTTTTCTATGTGTACAAAATATAGATATGCAGTGGGCTGACAGAAAAGCTTCCTGTCCTGTTGAGAGGGGGAGAAGCATCAGAAGATGACTCTTTAAAGTGCCTTTTGATTTCTGTTACATTTGTAATTACGGGCAGGCTGCTTTTATGAATAAATAGAGGAATGTGGTGCATATGTGAGGTCCAAAGTATTTCTTTTAAATCCTTTCTGAAGTATGAAGAATCTACCTTCTTATTAAATAGTAAAAAGTAATATGCCAACCTGGAATTAAAAAGGAGAGAATCCTGCATCCCTTATTTTTTGCAAGACCAGAAAAGCAGCAGTTATCTGTCCAGTAATATCAATAAGCTTGAAAGAAATCAAAACACACTGTTTGAGGTATAAATGTTAAGCCCCTGTCACACTGCACCAACGGATGCAAAGAGGATGTAAAACAGACAAAAAAGCTTGCCATCCGTTGGTTAACGTGATGTATCCGTTCTGTACTCACTGCCTCCGTTTTGCTTCCTCTCTATCCGTCCAGCATCCGTTTATGGACGTTTCATCCGCTCAGAAAGTTTTGAGCTGCTCAAAACTTTTGCGCGGAAAATGTATCCAATTTGTCCGTTCTGCATCCGCTAGGCATCCGCTAGGCATCCGTTCTGCATCCGTTCCGCATCCACTATATCCGCTAGGCATCCGTTCCGCATCCGCGCAACTCGCATCCGTTCGGACGCAGGGAGGAAGCGGAACGGACACAGAACAGATGCAGAACGGATGTCTAGCGGATGCAGCACGGAAACAAAGCATTTAAAATGGAAAAAACGTTCACAGAGGGGACCTATCTCGGATATTAAGGATGTCTAGAGGATGCAAAGGGGCACCTATACTGCCAATAAAAAGGGGGAGCAACTCACCTGCATCTCACTTTCAGCCCAGCAGCCCAGCTGTGCAGACCTCTGCAGCCTTCATCTGACTCTTGCTCTTCCACAGCATCCAGTCATGTCAACTGTGGATCGTAACACAGTCCTTTTGGCAGCCACCATCCTTCTTTAACAGTGCCAAACCATCTACAGGCTCTGTGAACTCTACTACGGGAAGAAAAGGAGGTGGCCAAGAAGCATCTGGGTCCTAAGATGGATCGCCAGAAGAGCAGAGTACGGACTGTACAACAAGCTGATGGTGGAGCTCAGGAACGAAGACACTCGGGCATTCCAGACCTTCATGAGGATGCCTCCAGCCATGTTTGACAAAGTTGTGCAGCGGCTGACACCCAGTTTGACCAAGGCAAACACCAACTTCCGGCCCAGCCTGGAACCTGGGCTCAAGGTGGCACTCACTCTGCGCCACCTGGCCTCAGGGACCACCTACAGGAGCATGCAGTACGGCTGGAGGGTGCCAACCAACACCATCAGCATTGTGGTCAGAGAAATGGTGCAGTCCATCGCGAAGAATACCTGGAGGAGCTCCTCCAGTGCCCCTCCACTGAAGAAGGCTGGAAGAAAGTTGCAGAGCAGTGGTATCAGAGGTGGAACTTCCCCCACACCGTTGGAGCCATAGACGGCAATCACGTGGCCTGCAAAGCACCACCCAAGTTGGGCTCCACTTATTTCAACTACAAGGGCTTCTTCAGCATCGTCCTCTTTGCCATGGTCAATTCTGACTACAAGTTCATGTACATCGATGCTTCAGGCAATGGCTCATGTTCAGATGCCCAGATATACAACGCCAGTGACCTCAAGGAGGGGCTGGAAGGCAACCTCATCATGGGCTTCCCAGATCCAGACCCCCTGCCCAACGACACGCAAGATGTGCCCTACTTCATCGTGGGGTATGACGCCTTCTCCCTCAGAACCTACCTCATGAAGCCCTACACTTCCAGACTCCTCAACCATGAAGAGAGGATCTTTAACTACAGGCTGTCCAGGGCAAGGCGGGTGGTGGAGAATGCCTTTGGCATCCTGGCCAACAGGTTCCAGGTACTCCTCACCACCATGCAGCATCGCCCAGAGACCGTGAGGAGGATCATGGAAGCTTGCTGCATCCTGCACAATCTCATGCGCACCCGCTACCCAGTCTTGCAGAACAGGCTCGTGGACCTCCAACAAAGCAATGGGGACATGGAGCCTGGGGAATGGAGGCAAGGGCAAAACCTAATAGACACTGAGGATGTGCAAGGCCCCAACAGAGCCTCACGTGAAGGGAAGAAGCAGTGCAACCTCCTGAAACACTGGTGCAACTCCCCAGCTGGAGCAGTGGAGTGGCAAGACAGGATGATAGATGATTAATGAGTGCTTCCTTCAGCCTGTCTCATCACACGGATGAGTGGTTGCTGCTGCAGTGCTGGTCTGAAGCACCACTGGGGTGACTGGCCCCGAGAGGACAACAGATGACAGTGTGTTGAGAAAGCTCTCGGACAGCTGGCTCAGACCCGTGATGCTGAGAGGTCCTTCCCCCCCATGCCATGGGGTGTCAGCCCCAGTATTGATGACAGATGTACTGAGGCCGGGCTTGGCTGTGGGGTGGAGGAAGTAGTAGTGTAGTGGGGCTGTCTGGTCTGTAGCTGGGTGAGGACTGGCATGGGTGGCATCGCTGTCATCGGTGGCATCATTGGCGTGGGTGGCATCGGTGGCATCAGTAGAACCGGTGGCAACGGTGTCGCCCAATGACTCTGTGCCTGGACTGAGAAGGGCTGCTGACTGTGCTGCTGGACCTCCTAGTAGCCGTAGCCCTGGTAGGTGAGGGGCTGTGGGAAGCCTTGGAATGGGAGGGACATCACCTGGGGTGGAGGAGCAGACCTGGACTGGGTGGGAGCAGGGTCTCTGGATCTGGAGGGTTGTGAAGCAGCTCGGTGATCCGGTCCTTCACCACCTGGTACTGGGGTTCCTCCATGTTCCTGAGGTTCTGGTTGACATAGGTGAGGAAGGGCTTGCAGTTGGAGGATGAGGAGTCGGTGTTGACCAGCTGAGAGAGGAGATCTATACTGGTGCGGATGGTGTCCCTGATCTCCAGCAGGACAGTGTGGCTCTGCCCCTCCTGCTGTCTGGCTCTCTGCCTTTCTGTGGAGGTGGAGCTGGGGGTGGTGGATGCGGCTACGGCTGTGGTGGACGCGCCGTCTCCTTTCTCCCACCGCACCAGGGAGGAGTCCACGCGCTCCACAACGGTTACAACACCTGTCCGCGGGTTCTCCGCCGTGGCACGCTCCACAGAAACCTGCCTGGAGACAGGGACTGACTCTTGGCCAGAAGAGGACTGGCTCTCAGCAGGCTGCTGGAGAGAGAGGGTCGTGAGAGGGGCTGCTGGTGCTCCTTGGTGGCGGATCTTACCCTCCAGGAAGCTGCACCTGGCCATGACGTAGGTCTCTCTGTCCGTCAGCTTAACCGTGGCCTGGCCAAATATCTTCAGGTGCAGCTTCCCGTACCAGGTGTGCATGTGCTTCCACCAGCCGAGGAGCACCTCCAAAGTGTAACCCATACTCTCCGCCCTCTCTCTCCAAGCAGCCTGCTTCCTTTTGGTGTCCCTGTACAGCCGGTGTCCCTTCCGCCACAGATAGTCATTTTCTCTCAGCCACTCCAGCACCTCATCCTCGTGTTCCTCCTCAATATAGTATTGCCTCCTCTCCCGTCCCCGCATACGCCTCTTCCTCCCTTTGGCAGGACCAGATGGGCCCTCATCAGAGGGGCTCCCAGGTAGTAGGGGCTGCTCCTCCACACCACCACCACCACCAGCAGCAGCAGCAGCAGCAGCAGCAGCAGGATCATCATCATCATCATCACCAGCAGGATCATAATCATAATCATCATCATCATCATCAGGATCATCATCATCATCATCAGCAGCACCAGCAGCAGCAGCACCAGCAGGACCAGGAGCACCAGCAGGACCAGGAGCACGAGCAGTACGAGCAGTACGAGCAAGTCCAGGAGCACGAGCAGGACCAGCAGGACCAGGAGCAGCTTCAGCAGAGTACGCAGCAGCAGAAGCACCACCACCAGGAGCAGCTTCAGCAGAGTAAGCACCAGCAGAAGCACCACTGCCAGGAGCAGCTTCAGCATAACCTCCAGCACCAGAAGAGCGAGCCCAAGCAGCAGAAGCCCCAGCAGAAACAGAGTCAGGGACAGGGGGTGGGAGGGTGGCCCTGTCCCTCTTGCCAGGGATGGCGGCAGGTTGCTGAGGCTTTCGCTTCTTCCCCATGGTTGTGGGGTTGCTGGCTGGCAGGGAGGCTGGCAGGCACCAAGGCTGGCAGGAAGGCTGGCACCAAGGCTAGCAGGAAGCCTGGCAGGCAGGCAGGCACCAAGCCTGGCAGGCAGGCTGGCAGGCAGGCAGGTTGGCAGGCAGGCTGGCAGGAAGCCTGGCAGGAAGGCTGGCAGGCAGGCAGGCACCAAGGCTGGCAGGGAGGCTGGAAGGCAGGCTGGCAGGCAGGCAGAGAGCAAGGCTGGCAGGGAGGCTGGCCAGGAGGCTTGGAGGCAGGCTGGCAGCAAGGCTGGCAGCAAGGCTTGCAGGCAGGCATGCAGGTAGGGCAGGCAAGGACTCGATGTATCCAGCAGCAGGTCTTTCCTCCGAATGCTGGCCATGTGCGAGCTGAGGATTCAGAAAGTAGTAAGTGGCTCCTGTGAATTTGATCACTTTTCCATGTCATTTTAAATGGCTTTTATCTACCGAGTTTCTGCCTGGTATTTCATTCTTCAATTATAAAAAGTACAATTTGGCTTTTGGTGTTTTTTTTCTTCCCTTCATACCTTTATCAAGGCCGACTTTTGTGAAAAGGACAGTCTATTGTTGGTTGCATTTGCTTTAGGTCTCCATGCAATGCTAGAGACCATGAGGTGGTGTCCTCATAAATTTCTTAAATATATGGTTTTAAATTGGAGGAAGCACCCACATCCAGAAATATATCCCACATTCTTCATAAGATTAATTAATTTGGCAAAAATGATAAAAATCTGTTTGAAAGACTGGAAATCCTGCATGGACTTTTTGTGGAAAATAAAAAAGACTGAATTCATAATTCAGAGATTATAAAATGGGTTGAAGAGGATGGGGAAAAATTGATATTATCAATAGAAAAAAAGGATAGAAAGCATAATTGTATATTTTCTTTTTACTTTTCTCTTTCCTTTCTTTTTACTATCTCTTTTTACTTTTGTGTGTGTGTGTATGTGTGTGTGTGTGTGTGTGGGGGAGAGAGAGAAAGAGAGAGAGAAAGAGAGAGACAGAGATGGAGAGATTGTGATCAAGTCTGCAGCAAGAATGATTCCCAATTGAGGTAAAAGTGAGAGTCTGTATCTTCTAAAGTACATCAAGCTTTCTATAAAGACTGCTTGGAGGCTTCTTCACAATATCATCTTATGCATTTCATGTTGCTTTAAAATATTCTCTTAAATTCTCTTTAAACGCTTCTTCTCCTTTGCTTCTTCTAATGAAAATGAGAATAATCAACAACAACAAAAATAGCACTTCTTTGGTATATCTGAAACAGTTTGAGAGTGAGTCAAAATGTGGCCAAGAGAAAGCGAGAGAAGTTGCTAAGGAGGGGAAGCATCCTGCTCTTATTTGCCTTTTGTTTTTTAAGTGTACAAGACATGCCCTGTACCATATGAACTGCCATGAATAAGGATTAAATGTCTCATTCTTCTTCCTTAATTAATCTCTTTATTGGGCCATCAGAGAAGCCCTAGTTTTCTAACTTACTGCAACGTAAAGGCCCTGTCACACTGTCCAACGGATGCAAAACGTATGTAAAAAGGACACAACGGACGAGCAAAATGTTCCATCTGTTGTTATCCACTCTCAAAAGGGGCAAAAATTTGCATAACCGGAGCGGATAACACGGAAAGGAACGGACGCGGAGAGGACGCAGAGCAGATAGAAAGCGGATTGCGGAACGGAAGCCCAGCGGATGGGAGCGGATGGCACATCCGCAAGGCTTCCGGGGGACCTCAGCAAAGCGGACGCGGAACGGATACAGCAGATGCACAGCGGATGAAGCGGATGCAGAGCGGAAGCCTAGCGGATGCACAGCAGAAGCCGAACGGATGCCGAGTGTTAATTGCGCATGCGGGGGGGGTGCATTGCGTAAGCCATGTGGATATAAAGGGAAGCAGCTCGCACGTGGCCAGCATTCGGAGGAAAGACCTGCTGCTGGATACATCGAGTCCTTGCCTGCCCTGCCTGCATGCCTGCCTGCAAGCCTTGCTGCCAGCCTGCCTCCAAGCCTCCTGGCCAGCCTCCCTACCAGCCTTGCTCTCTGCCTGTCTGCCAGCCTTGCTGCCAGCCTACCTGCCAGCCTACCTTCCAGCCTCCCTGCCAGCCAGTCTGCCTGCCAGCCTTGGTGCCTGCCTGCCTGCCTGCCAGCCTTCCTACCAGGCTTGGTGTCTGCCTGCCTGCCAGGCTTCCTGCCAGCCTTGGTGCCAGCCTTCATGCCAGCCTTGGTGCCTGCCAGCCTCCCTGCCAGCCTTGGTGCCTGCCAGCCTTGGTGCATGCCTGCCTGCTTTCCTGCCAGGCCTCCTGCCAGCTTCCTGCCAGCTTTGGTGCCAGCCTTGGTGCCTGCCAGCCAGCAACCTCACAACCATGGGGAAGAAGCGAAAGCCTCAGCAACCTGCCGCCATCCCTGGCAAGAGGGACAGGGCCACCCTCCCACCCCCTGTCCCTGACTCTGCTTCTGCTGGGGCTTCTGCTGCTCGGGCTCGCTCTTTTGGTGCTGGAGGTTCTGCTGAAGCTGCTCCTGGCGGTGGTGCTTCTGCTGGTGCTTACTCTGCTGAAGCTGCTCCTGGTCCTGCTGGTCCTGCTCCTGGACTTGGTGGTCCTGCTCGTGCTCCTGGTCTTGCTCGTCCTGCTCGTGCTCCTGGTCCTGCTGGTGCTGGTGCTGGTGCTGCTGATCCTGCTGGTGCTGGTGCTGCTGCTGCTGATGATCCTGCTGCTGCTGCTGATGATGATGATTATGATCCTGCTGGTGATGATGGTGATGATGATCCTGCTGCTGCTGATGGTGGTGGTGTGGAGGAGCAGCCCCTACTACCTGGGAGCCCCTCTGATAAGGGCCCATCTGGTCCTGCCAAAGGGAGGAAGAGGTGTATGCGGGGACGGGAGAGGAGGCGATACTATATTGAGGAGGAACATGAGGATGAGGTGCTGGAGTGGCTGAGAGAAAATGACTATCTGTGGCGGAAGGGACACCGGCTGTACAGGGACACCAAAAGGAAGCAGGCTGCTTGGAGAGAGAGGGCGGAGAGTATGGGTTACACTTTGGAGGTGCTCCTCGGCTGGAAGCACATGCACACCTGGTACGGGAAGCTGCACCTGAAGATATCTGGCCAGGCCATGGTTAAGCTGACGGACAGAGAGACCTATGTCATGGCCAGGTGCAGCTTCCTGGAAGGTGAGATCTGCCACTGAGGAGCACCAGCAGCCCCTCTCACGACCCTCTCTCTCAGGCAGCCTGCTGAGAGCCAGTCCTCTTCTGGCCAAGAGTCAGTCCCTGTCTCCAGGCAGGTTTCTGTGGAGCGTGCCACGGCGGAGAACCCGCAGACAGGTGTTGTAACCGTGGTGGAGCGCGTGGACTCCTCCCTGGTGCGGTGGGAGAAAGGAGACGGCGCGTCCACCACAGCCGTAGCCGCATCCACCACCCCCAGCTCCACCTCCACAGAAAGGCAGAGAGCCAAAGAGCAGGAGGGGCAGAGCCACACTGTCCTGCTGGAGATCAGGGACACCATCCACACCAGCATAGATCTCCTCTCTCAGCTGGTCAACACCGACTCCTCATCCTCCAACCTCAAGCCCTTCCTCACCTATGTCAACCAGACCCTCAGGAACATGGAGGAATCCCAGTACCAGGTGGTGAAGGACCGGATCACCGAGCTGCTTCACAACCCTCCAGATCCAGAGAACCTGCTCCCACCCAGTCCAGGTCTGCTCCTCCACCCCAGGTGATGTCCCTCCCATTCCAAGGCTTCCCACAGCCCCTTACCTACCAGGGCTACGGCTACCAGGAGGTCCAGCCGCACAGGCAGCAGCCCTTCCCAGTCCAGGCACAGAGTCATCGGGCAACACCGTTGCCACCGGTTCCACTGATGCCACCGATGCCACCCATGCCAATGATGCCATCGACAACAGCGATGCCACCCACGCCAGCGATGCCACCCACGCCACCAATGCCACCAACGCCAGTCCTCACCCAGCTGCAGACCAGACAGCCCCACTACACTACTCCTTCCTCCACCCCACAGCCAAGCCCGGCCTCAGTACATCTGTCCTCGGTACTGGGGCTAACACCCCATGGCATGGAGGAAGGACCTCTCAGCATCACGGGTCTGAGCCAGCTGTCTGAGAGCTTTCTCAACACACTGTCACCTGTTGTCCTCTCGGGGCCAGGCACCCCAGTGGTGCTTCAGACCAGCACTGCAGCAGCACCCACCTCCACAACACCTGGACCCTTCACCCCTGAGACTGGGCACACCTCCGAGTGACCGTGAAGACTGCCAGAGACTGGGTGTGGACTTTATTTGGACACTTGACTTGGGTCATTTTTCTTTTACAGCTTGTTGTTCAATAAAGTTTATCTTTGATTCACACACTTGCTTCATTTCTTTTTTTTTAATAAAGTCTTGGTGGAAACTTTTAGAATTGGTTTAAGCCTTTGCATGCTTGTGGGATGGGTTAAGATAGCAGTGGGGTGGGGAGGGATACCTTTGGGATGGGTAATAGCTGTGCGGATAGATAAACCTCCAGTGTAAGCATAGTGGGACTGTAGGGTCCACCCTCCCAGGTGCCACACCAATGGCCCTTTATTATCAATAACAATGTAATCATTGATCCACACATGTCAACACAAACACAACTCTTTATTAAACGCCCTGTTCATTTTAGGCCCACCCAACATACATGGCCCAATCTCATCAGTGTGATGAGACAGGCTGAAGGAAGCACCCATTAGTCATCTATCATCCTGTCTTGCCACTCCACTGCTCCAGCTGGGGAGTTGCACCAGTGTCTCAGGAGGTTGCGCTGCTTCTTCCTTTCACGTGCAGCTCTGTTGGGGCCTTGCACATCCTCAGTGTCTATCAGGTGTACTCCTTGCCTCCATTTCCCTGGCTCCATGTCCCCATTGCCTTGTTGGAGGTCCACGAGCCTGTTCTGCAAGACTGGGTAGCGGGTGCGCATGAGATTGTGCAGGATGCAGCAAGCTTCCACGATCCTCCTCACCATCTCTGGGTGATGCTGCATGGTGGTGAGGAGTACCTGGAACCTGTTGGCCAGGATGCCAAAGGCATTCTCCACCACCCGCCTTGCCCTGGACAGCCTGTAGTTGAAGATCCTCTCTTTACGGGTGAGGAGTCTGGAAGTGTAGGGCTTCATGAGGTAGGTTCTGAGGGAGAAGGCGTCATCCCCCACGATGAAGTAGGGCACATCTTGCGTGTCGTTGGGCAGGGGGTCTGGATCTGGGAAGCCCATGATGAGGTTGCCTTCCAGCCCCCCCTTTAGGTCACTGACGTTGTATACCTGGGCATCTGAACATGAGCCGTTGCTTGAAGCATCGATGTACATGAACTTGTAGTCAGCATCGACCATGGCAAAGAGGACGATGCTGAAGAAGCCCTTGTAGTTGAAATAAGTGGAGCCCGACTTGGGTGGTGCTTTGCAGGCCACGTGCTTCCCAGCTATGGCTCCAATGGTGTGGGGGAAGTTCCACTTCTGATACCACTGCTCTGCAACTTTCTTCCAGCCTTCTTCAGTGGAGGGGCACTGTAGGAGCTCATCCAGGTATTCTTCGATGATGGCCTGCACCACTTCTCTGACCACAATGCTGATGGTGTTGTGTGACACCCTCCAGCCGTACTGCATGCTCCTGTAGGTGCTCCCTGAGGCCAGGTAGCGCAGAGTAAGTGCCACCTTGAGCCCAGGTTCCAGGCTGGGCGGGAAGTTGGTGTTTGCCTTGGTCAACCTGGGTGTCAGCTGCTGCACAACTTCGTCAAACATGGCTGGAGGCATCCTCATGAAGGTCTGGAATGCACGAGTGTTTTCGTTCCTGAGCTCCACCATCAGCTTGTTGTACAGTCCGTACTTTGCTCTTCTCCCGATCCATCTTTGGACCCAGACACTTCTTGGCCGCCTCTTTTTCTTCCCGTAGTAGAGTTCACAGAGCTTGTAGATGGCTTCGCACTGTTGCAGAAGGATGGTGGCTGCCAAAAGGACTGTGTTACAATCCACGGTGGACATGACTGGATGCTGTGGAAGAGCAAGAGTCAGATGAAGGCTTCAGAGGTCTGCACAGCTGGGCTGCTGGGCTGAAAGTGAGATGCAGGTGAGTTGCTCCCCCTTTTTATAGGCAGTATAGGTGTCCCTTTGCATCCTCTAGGCATCCTCTAGGCATCCTCTAGACATCCTTAATATCTGAGATAGGTCCCCTCTGCGAACGTTTTTTCCGTTTTAAATGCTTTGTTTCCATGCTGCATCCGCTAGGCATCCGTTCTGCATACGTACCGCGTCCGTTCCGTTTCCTCCCTGTGTCCGAGCGGATGCGAGTTGCGCGGATGCGGAACGGATGCCTAGCGGATATAGCGGATGCATAATGGATGCATAACAGATGTCTATCGGATGCAGAACGGGCGAATTGGATACATTTTTTGCGCAAAAGTTTTGAGCAGCTCAAAACTTTCTGAGCGGATGAAACGTCCATAAACGTATGCTGGACGGATAGAGAGGAAGCAAAACGGAGGCAGTGAGTACAGAACGGATACATCGCATTAACCAACGGATGGCAAGCTTTTTTGTCCGTTTTACATCCTCTTTGCATCTGTTGGTGCAGTTTGACAGGGGCTTAACAAAGGCTTGGACAAGATTGTTGTTTGGACAAGATTGGCAATCAGATTTTTAAACATTTTATCTTGTCTTTATTAGTTTGATAAATAAACTCCAGGTGACAAACATACCTAATACTCTTTCCTCCTCCTATTTTCCCCACAACAATCTTGTGAGGTGGGTTGGGCTGAGATAGTAACTGGCCCCAAGTTACTTAACCAGCTTTCATGACTAAGGCAGGACTACAACTCACTGTCCCCTGGTTTCTAGCCTGGTGCCTTAACCACTAGACCAAACTGGCTCTTAAAAATATCACCCTTCCTACAGTTAAACTCCTCAAAAATCCAGAAACTGGATAATAGAGAAAAGTACTATTGTTTATACTTTTTTTTAGGCCTTCTCCTGGCTATCTTATTCTTTGATAGATTTAAATTTATTTTTGACTTTTCCCCAAGAGTATTAACCCCTGGGTTGAATTTATGAATAGGTGAACACTAAAGTACACACATAATGGGGATTCTATTCTCCTCCCTTCTCCAATCCTTTTTTCAATTTGACTTTGAAGAGTTCACCACCATCTCCAGCAGAGCGTGACTACTTCGTGTAAATTTATGATTGTATCAGCAGATTGATGTAACTTTCAGTTTAGTGAAGAACTAGGAATGAATATCAATTTTATTTCTGTGCAAATGCAGGAATACCTCAGAATTAGGATGATACAGGAAATGGTCCTTATATAGATTTGAACTATAATACCTCTCTGTTTACAAAATAAGTATGCACATCAGAATTATGCATTCAAGTTATTACTAGAGAGAAATTCCCATAATCCTTCCCTACTGGTTATGCTGTCCAGAAACAAAGCTAGTATAGCTACCTATCTCCAAATTATATAGTTCAAAGAGCAATATTTGTGAGTGTGTGTGTGTTTATCAGTAGCTGGAAATATACATTATTTCCTGATCACAGCTGGAATATCAGTTGAGTTCATCCTCGAGAGGGAAAAAGCAATCTCACAACTTGCCCTATATATATCCTGCAGATTTAAAGGACCATTCAAATTCCAATGGATGTTGTGTTGTGGTCAAAATTTCTACATAGTCAAATGCATGGAAAGCATAAATTAAAGAATCTGTTGATTCGAGTTATCTGACCTATATTTCATGACAAGTCCTTTTTCTCCTGGAAGGATGAGCACATGAAGAAACAATAAGAAATCTCATCAAACCATACATACTCTGTGTAAACATACATTACTGGTTTTTTTAACAGCAAAATGCTCCCTCCGTCACAGACAAAGACTTCTGAAGCTTTTTCTCCATTTCTTTAGCAATTTTCAGATACTCAGTTATCCAACAGTTTCTCTCCCATTCACCTGCTAACAAAGAAGGGTAACATGCTTACACAGTTTCAGGTTTATTACCTGAAATGACAGCTATCTTCCATGAGCCATGCTCTTCCTTGGCAATTCTCTCTGCCTCTTCCATGAGTAGCATCCCAAATCCCTAGAAAAAGAAATCGTACAAAGGCAGGGAAATGTAAGTTTCCAGAATACAAGGAGCTTCTAATTTAGAAATTAGTTGGTAGAACACTTAGAAGGTAGTATGGTGAACTATGGAGAGGCAGATAGGACTGAGGAAAAGGGACAAATGATTACAAATAACTCAAACATTTCCTTGTTTTTAACAACTACACCAGCTACTATGGGACAGTTGCATTGATCTTTTACAGGAAAAAAAAACCCAAAACAAAAAACCCAAAGGAGAATGCTGAGACATCCTTTATTAGTATAACACACGTGCCTCTGTACTGTATATGGATGACCACTATATTCACTTGCAAGTTTGTCTCTAGAGATCCTACCATGCATAGAAAGAATAATGGGAGCATGACTTATAGAACACAATCAACTGAAAAAAATGATACAATATTTAGCATTAGCAAATAATGCTGCGTACAGCACAGCTATGATTCAGGCTCATAATCTAGTCTATATTTTCCTCTATTTTTCTAAAATTATGGTCTGAAAGCCTCATTTGAATAAACCCATGATGAATGTCAGAAGGTCAGAATTTATGGACAGTATGATGGCGTGAGATGCCCTGATTGGGGCAGAAATGTCAAGTAATTTGAAAGTTAAAGGTTTTCCCATACATGCTAAACTCGGCAAAGGGCCACATCAACCCTAGAAGCAACTTAATTAAATGCCTGAGACCAGGCAAATCTTGATATGGAGATTGTTTTGGGACTTTGCTGACAGTTCAGACTTTGAACTGTCTGAATTGGAGGTGGTATGTGAAAAGAAGAAGAAGGAGGAGGAGGAGGAGGAGGAG
>BLBF01000036.1:4219653-4241347 GCA_015471245.1 Laticauda colubrina
AGGAGGAGGAGGAGGAGGAGGAGGAGGAGGAGGAGGAGGAGGAGGAGGAGGAGGAGGAGGAGGAGGAGGAGGAGGAGGAGGAGGAGGAGGAGGAGGAGGAGGAGGAGGAGGAGGAGGAGGAGATTATTCATGCAGATTTGGAAGGAGAATCTGCAACTGACAACCCAAAAGGTATAAGCAGGATCAGTTGTAGAGATCGGCTGGTGAAAATGCTGGGCACTTGCATCCCCTTTCTGACCTGTACCACACCCCTGTCTTCTGTGACCCCCACAACACCTCTATTGCACCCCTATGCACTCTGCTTGACTTGCACCGCATCTCTGTGTGCCCTTCTCTATCCATGCCATTTCTCCTGCACAACTCCACCACCTGTTCCCCACCTGTACTGCACCCGTACTGCAGTCCCATACATCTTCCTGACTATAGTGCAGCAGCACCTCGCACATACTATTCACAACTTGTGCTGCACCTGCATATTTCTTTTTTTTCCCAAAATTTTTTATTGATTTTTAAAAGACAAACATATACAAACAAAACACATAACATAAAAACATAAAACATCTTTTTTGAAAGCAGCTTGATCCCGGGTTACATCTCTTTGTACAGACATAAATTCAAGTTCATGCTCACTTTTATGTACTATTCCATATCTTATTACCATTCTACATTTTCAATATAGCTTCTCCCCTCTTTTCACTCTCTTAATTCTATTTTATTTATTTCATCTCAATTTAAATCATTATAATTATATCCTTTGTCTGTCCTGTTTCAGCTGTCTATTATCTTTTCTCATTAACATAAAATTTCTCCTGTAATCACTAATTGGAGTATGACGCCTTTATATCTTTCCCCTAAATTTAACATTTAATATATAACTTTCATTCGGATTCTGCTTCGTACATTCTGAAGCTACGCACTATATTTAAAAAAAAGAAAAAAATATAAATATATAATATAATTAAAACAACAATCCATACCAATTGAACTCTATCATTAAAATTAATATTCATTTAAATCTTAAACATTTTATATGTTCCTTTTCAAATAAGTATCATGCTTCTATGGGAACACTTATAATTTTTGCGTACCAGTAGTTACTTCCCCCACATTTCACTTATATTTTAAGACATTATGCAATTAAAATGTTCCCATTCCTTCTTAATTCAATTCTTTCATATTTCATTTCATTTATTTTGTTCAAGGAAGAAGAAATTTTCACTAAATTACATTAAATATTTTATCCCATTTTATAATCATGTTGTTCCAAATTTTCTAACATTATTTCTAATACAAAAACAACAATACAGTCTTATGTACTTTTTCAGTTATATTCTTATCCATTATCTCTAAATAAATCCTGTTTCTTTACAACTTGTTTCAAACCTTTGTAACTTCTCTTCCCTTCCTTCCTCCAGGCACCTGCACATTTATCCGACCCCTTTGGCCAGGGGTGGGATTCCACTGGTATAACAATCGGTTCAGAGATCATGCACTTTGCGTGTGTTCCTGCCAAACGCACGCTCTTAGTGTGCGCTCCGCAATTCAAACAGCTATAATACTTTTTTTTTTTCATGCTATTGTGAACAATAGTCCACAAAGCATGACACTAAGTATCAAGATCATGCATACAATGCTGTGCACTATACATGACAACCTCATGGCCTAATCAAGGGTTCACAGCAGCTTAAGAGAAGAATAATGACAAAAAGAAAAAAGTGGGGCCTAATAAATAATATACTATACAATCTGCAGAAGGTGGTTGTGGACGCGACTCTTGAATGACTGAGATCCTCTGTCACTAATCATGCCTACAATGTCTTCTGGTAAGCTGTTCCAGACTCTGACTGCAGTGTGTACAAAACTCCTGCCAGTTGAGTGTGTTCTGGACTTGGGTTCCACAAGAGCATGTCTCGGAGTTGACACACTAGAGCGAGTTGTTCTTCTCATTGTATAAGGTGGGGGAACCAGCTTTTTCAGGTCTTGAGGGCAGAGGCCTGTCTGCATTTTGTATAGGGCAGCTGCAGCTGCAACTTGACGTCTATGGTGAAGCGAAGGAATATTGAAGTTGGAGCTTACCTTACTTACTTTCTATAACAGTCCCTGTGAAGAAAACAGCTGAGGCACAGCAAACTGCTCTGCTGTGCGAATCAGCTGTGCTCTAAACAAAGAAAGTAAAGGACAGGAAAGAGCAGGGATGGGCGGACAAGCCCACATGCTCGTTGCAGTGAACTGATTCAGAGGCAGCAGATCTTCAGAGCAAGGGGTTTGCCCAAACCAGTCCGAACCAGTAGAATCCCACCCCTGCCTATGATTCACCCTTCCTAACCCATCCAGCATAACTCATACAACCTTGTGCATCTCCTTCCACCCTTCCTGACCTGTGCTGCAGAGGTGAGCAAGAGATACTGCATGGGTCAGGAATGTGCAGTCCTGAGCATATTGGAGAGGGCAAGTGGAGGTGTGCAAGAGGTACTGCATAGGCTGGACAGCTTACATAGGGATGTGGCATGGATTGCCATACCAGTGATGATCCAGCAGGCCACATGAGTTTTTAGTAACAAACATTAGTTTAAAGAAGAATAGTACATGTGTATTTCTGTAGGCGTGTGACTGACTAGAAAGTTTATTTCCTTTTTCCCAAACTTTGACAGGCACAGACACTCGCTAGCAATGTTAAGGCTACTCTAGCGAAGTTCATGACATATGGAACAACATAACTTGAAATTTAAAAACAGTAAATAGTGAAGAATGTGACTTAGTGAATGAAATGAAGAAATAAAAATAGACTAAATGCTTGATTTAACAGACTAATTGGAAATCTGTTAAAGCCTAAAGCCAATCAGTGGGATTTTATGCATGAGTAAAATGTACATGGAGTCTGTAAACTATACACTGTGTACATAAAACTTAGATAATATATGTACTTTGTTCAGATTGATTTGCAAACAATAAATTTTGTCTGTTGTTTTAGGTAAAGTGTAATGTTAGACTTTGCCTGTTAGATTCAAAATCAGCTGAACCAAAGATCGTAAATTGAAGGTTGACTGTGAATATGTTATGTGCATGTGGAACTAAGAGAAAGAGGAAAGATATAATAGACTTGACTGAAAGGGGCCCAATCTTGTGAAATCCAATATATGCATAAGGAAATGAATGTGAGAACAAAAAAATGTGAATTGATTTTATCCATGACTTGGTGGCTGTGTATCAAAGTAGGACTTCATAGTTCAATGAAAACATATTTTGGTGAATAATAGGATAATGGAGGAACCAAGGATGAGAAAAAACTAGACAACATTGTAAATGAATGCAATCCTTATTCTGTTAGATGAACTGACTGGATGGGTGGAAACAATCTAAGAATAAATTGAGCCATCTTGAGATACAAGAGTGGATGAGAAAGGTGATGGTTTGGTGATTGCTAAGAGAAAGATATTATTTCAAATTTGTCATTTACACATAACTCTACTCATTTCTGCAAATGGAAAATAAATAAATAGATAAGATTATTGATGTTTGCTTAGATGAAAGACAAAACATCTGGTAATGAAAGCTACATTGGTAATGAGATATTCTGGATATGGGATAGTCCTTTTTTGGTAAAGTCAGAAATATCTCTAGGAAAACAGACATGGAAGGAAAAGGAAGATGTGAAAAATACGAGTGAAAGTAGAATGCATGCAGAAAAAGAAAATATTAATCATATAAAAATATTAGATGATATATTTTTTTAAATTTCTTCATAAAATGTAGAGAGGGTGTGGTAGCTGCTTGGAACAGAGTAAAAGGAATTATTTTATGGAATGTGACACAGATATCTGGAGAAATATGAACAAAGATCTTTGTTAGTGTACAGAAATAAAAAAGGTTCTGGAAATGTAATTACTGTAAGAGAATATTAATGCAAAAGAAAAATGAGGATGAAAGATATTGCATGTCAACAGAGGATAAAATATAGTTTCAAGGAATATAGTGAAAGAACAAGAAACAAGATTAAGAAGCACAGAAAAGGCAGAGTGGTTTTAATGGAAATAATAATTTAAGTGAAGGGGACTAAACAATGAGCCTGCAGCATAGTGAAGGGAATTAAAAATAATAGAAATCAAATGATGTGGAAGAAAGATGAAGTAAGAGAATGATTATGGAATATTTTAGGATCTATATGGAAATAAAATAAATATGATGAAATATAGAACTGAAGTAAATATTGTATTAGTGTCCAAGAAATAAAGGTGAAGAATAAATTTTCAATCAGAATAGAGCTGGAAGAGACCTTGGAGGTCTTCTAGTCCAGCCCCCTGATCAAGCAGGAGGGGCCATTTCAGACAAGTGACTGTCCTGTCTCTTCTTAAAAACCTCCAGTGATGAAGCACCCACAACTTCTAGGCAAGTGTTCCACTGGTTAATTGTCCTCTCTGTTAGGAAGTTTCTCCTTAATTCCATATTGTTTCTCTCCTTGATTAGTTTCCATCCATTGTTTCTTGTCCTACCCTTTCTGGTGCTTTGGAAACTAACTTGACCCCCTCCTCTTTATGAAATAATGCTATCATGTCTCCCCTAGTCCTTCTTTTCTCTAGACTAGCCAACCCCAAATCCAGCAACTGTTCATCTTATGTTTTAGTCTCCAGGCTTTAATCATCTTAGTTGCTCTTCTTTGCACTTTTTCCAAAGTTGTCTCAACACCTTTTTTTGTAATATGGTAACCAAAACTGGATGCAGTATTCCAGGTGTGGCCTTACTAAGGCTTTCTAAAATGGTACTAACACTTCATGTGATTTTATTCTATGCTTTTGTTTATACAACCAAAGATTGTACTAGCTTTTTTGGCTGTTGATGCACAGTGCTGGTTCATATTCAAGTGATCATCCACTAGGAGTCCAAGGTCCCTCTCACAGTTACTGTTTTTGAGTCTGGTTTCACCCATTCTGTACTTGTGCCGTTGGTTTTTCCTGCCCAGGTGTAGAACTTTGCTTTTCTCCACATTAAATTTCATGTTGGTGGGTAGGACCATTGTTCAAATCTGTCAAGATCTTTTTGGATCCTGAGCTTGTCTTCTGGGATGTTGGCTATTCCTGCCAGCTTAGTGTCATTTGCAAATTTGCTGAGTTCCCCTTCTATTCCCTCATCTAAGTCATTTATGAAGATAAAGGCAATGCTGAAGAACAGTAAGCTTGCAAGTGTACATGGGACAATTAGAAAAATATTAAAATATGGATATGGTTTGGTCAGGGAAAGGTTGTGCAACTTATTTAATAAGCAGGCACATTGGTTAGAATGTATATTGCAGGCCAATTCTGGTGAATGTAGTATTGCAGGCTAATTCTGCTGAATGCCAGGAGTTCGATTCTGACTGGCTCAACATTGACTCAGCCTTCTATCCTTCCAAGGTTGGTGGGGGCAATATGGTGACATTTGTAAACAGCTCAGAGAGTACTTTAAAATACTATGAAGCAGTATATAAGTCTAAGTGCTATAGTTATATGATTGTGAAGATTACAACTATGTATGGCAACTGGAAGAATACCTTGACTCTAAAGATATCATTGAACGCAAAACTATAGAGACATGACTTGCTATACTTTCTGGGAAAATGTTTGAAAAAAATCTATCTGAAAAAGTGACAATGAGTAAAACGTGAGAAATGCAGTGTGGCTTTATGCTATGTAGAGTATGAAGTGACCAGATTTTTACACTTTAGTAACTGAGAAAATATGAGTGGGAGAAAGTTGATGCATTGTGGATAGAGTTGCTTATCCCAAAACTGAATAGTATATATGCACAGAGTTAGCTTTGCCTGGATTAGGCTACGAGCTTGTAATTAATAAAATCTCAGGACAGAACTGTGAAATTGCCTAATGTGCAAACATGCTATATACAGTACACTACTGAAATCCTATTATCTATTATACATACTAGATAGTTTGTCCCACAATACTACAACATGTACCACCAGATTCATAGGATAAAGCAGTAACTATTTAACTATTGTTAGAAGGAGCAGAATAAACAGTTTCCCCAGGCTGGGAAGCCCAACCTTTGTCTACTGAAGGAACAGGAGAGGTCCTCTGGGAATATGTAAATGTAGACTCTGTGCCGAACTAAATTTTTCATTTGACTGAAGTAGTTATTTGTTTGAGTAATGAAACATCTCAATTTAATAAACTTTGGTCCAATTGCTATGTTCTAACCTTTTACAAGTCCTCTGGGGATGTTGTAACATCACCTGAAGGATCAGGGGGCTGAGTTTTTTGTGGCCTTTGGACAGTTGTTTCAGGTTTTTTATTTTAAATAAGAACAGGAAACTTCTGAGAAGCAAACCAATTCCATCTTTGGATATTTTACCACTTAATTTTGGCAGTATGATTTTCTGTGCGTGTGTTGTGGGCTGTTATCTGCCCACCCATGAAGAAGAGATTCATAGCAATTTACGTTAGATATTTCTGAAACTGTCATATCCAGTCAGTGAACTGGAAAAAAAAATTCTGATCAGCAAGTCCAGGCTGGTACACTAGAAAATCCAGTACAGGACAGATTTAGAAAACAAAAAGACAGAACATCACTTGTCCTATCTAGTTCTCAACTAAAACCAATTCAAACATATGAGATCCAACTCAGCTTGGAACTAAAGCCTTTCCACTCATAGAGCTTAATGAATGGCCTGTACTTTCTTACAGAACAATTGTCCAATCCCAAATGACAACACACTTAGTAATACAGACCATCTCAGAAAGATGCAGAAGAAACAAACACTGTAAGAAAAGCAATTTTCAACTAATGGCATCCTCTGTGTAGGCTGGTACCATTGTTACAGGGTCCAGTAATGTCAATCTACACAACTGGGGCTTCATTTGTTTCATTCATAACTATTCATTCACCTATGATTCAATTGTCAGTCCCACAATTCATTTTGTATAGGACAAACAAACCAAGCTCCACTCAAAACAATTGATGCACACAAAACTGGCACTTTTCAATTAGTAATATTAACACAATCACCATTTCATTTTCCTACACTGTTGTTGTGTTATTCCGTGCTATCTAGCTGACTACAAATAGCTTCAACTCAAGAAGGATTTGAAATGATCTAAGAAAATGATTTTTTGCGATTTTATCTTCAAGTTGGGCAGTCCAACTTAAAAATAAAAGGAATTGCATCTAAAAAGCATTATAGAAAAACATTTTAGCTCTTAAATGTACCTCTCATAAATAGGGCCAATTATTTTCTGCAACTGGCTTATCAGATAAGGAAGTCTTTTAAAAAGCAATATAGTTAAAATCATCATGCCATGTTGATGAACATATAATGTGGCTCTGCCTCCAAAAATAAAACTGTTTTTACCAAGTTCCCTCAATCCTTTTCACCATGACAACCATGTCAACTAAATAAGAAATCATGACAGGGGAACATCTATGGTCATGAAAGGCTCTTTTTCAGGCTCTATTGCATCGGTTAACATGTTTTAAGATGAAAAGAGTGAGGGACAATAAAATTAGTTATGTTTGTGTCCATCTTTCTTTCTTACAACTCAAGAAGATGTACAGGTAGCACTCAACTTACAACCGTCTGTTTAATGCCTGTTCAAAGTTACAATAGCTCTGAAAAAATGACTTACAACCAGTCTTCTTCCTTACGACCATTGACGTAGCATCCTCATGTTCATATGTTCAAATTTGGGCGCTTGACAAATGGCATGTATTTGTGATGGTTGCAGCATCCCAGGGTCATATAATCACTATCTGCAGTTTTCACTTAACAACCATGTGATTTGCTTAACAACAATAGTCAAAAGATTGTAAAGCTGGACATGACTCACTTAACAATCACCTTGCTTAGCAACAGAAATTCTGGTCCCAACTGTGGTGGTAAATCATGGACTACTTATATGCAGTACTATTCCATCCTTTTTTTTTCCCCTTTTGGTCTAAGGCAGTGTCCCCCTCCAACCTTTTGGACACCAGGGACCGGTTCTGTGGAGAGAGGCTTTTCCACAGACTGGAGGGGCTTCCCTTGTTTGCACGGATCAGTTTCTGGCACGCTGCAGACTGGTGCCGGTCCATGGATCAAGGGTTGTGGACCCCTGGTTTAAAGCCTTGTGCAACAGATTGGACTGGCCCAAGTCACCAATAAGCTTTCATGGGTGGCGTGGATTTAAACCTAAACCTCCCTAATCATTGTTATTTCCCCTTTATCAACAAAGAGAAAAGGCAAGTACACTGAGCTAGAATCTTTGGTGGGAGATGTATGTTTTCCATTCTTCCTATTGGTGTATTAAGCTATCAGAGGATTGAAGATGCTACATCTCCAAGTTCTTAAAGTAGCATCTGTTGGAACATGGGGCAGCTAGAATGAGAGAATTACATCTTCTGATATTGTCCTCCTGTCAGGGTTCCATAGCAAACAGAACTCCGAGGCAGATAGATTCCTCAAATAAGCTATCTTTAATCCCCCCTCCCTGTCTCCCTATCTTCAGTATTTCAGTAATACTGAAATCTTCGGTCACATCATATTCAGGGTTGACACCTCCATTTTAAGAAATGCTCTTGGTAAGACAGATAAACATACCTAAATCAGGATATATCAGGACATTACCTGCGTTATTTACTAAATTTAAAAAAGAAAGCAAAACATTGTTTGGCTCACAAAGGTGTTATTTATTTTATTTAAATTGAATCAGCTTTACCAATGGACTGACACATATCCAAAAATGCCTAATTGTGTAGGAATGGACTTTCTCAACAACTGTGGAACACATGATGGCTCAGTTGGCTGAAAAACAGAGCTTACAGACAGACAGATAGTCTATGGGTGAGAGGAGGGCAGAGTCTGATCATTTTGATCCTACTTTAATTTGTTGATTTCACATTAAAATTTTCATTAAACTAAACTGAGATAGCAGAGAGTTATATCCACTTTATAAATGGGTGTTGACTTGGCAGTAGAGCAGCAGTCAAAACAGCTGGTCATGGTAGCCCAGGAAGAGCAATGCAGTTGAAACAATTCTGCCCAATATATTTTTGTGTTGCTTAGCTGTACCAGCAGGAATGGGCCAAGGTCAAGAAAAGGGTAAGAGGAAAAAATCCAGTCCATTTTTTCCAAGAAGATATTCATCCATAAATGAATTCAGTTTTACATGACCTATGTGCTGTGAAGTATTCTATTGTGCTCTTGGCATGTCAAGCCTGGGAGAGAAAGACGAAGTAAAATACTGTAGTGCCATTTCTGGGGTACCGCAGTTACATTTCTCCAGTCCATCTTTGTGCGTCATGTACTCAGGACCTCGCTTCCAATCTATTTCCCTTTATTAGTGCTAGCTTTATTCAATTGATTTTTCTCCCTTTTGTCTTCCATGTGCGTCAAACACTTTTTCCACTCCTGGCTTTTGAAATTTCACTTTCGGGAAGTAAGAATTCATTTTCTGCTCCTTTCCTCTACTTCTCTATTGCTGCTGCCTCATTGCCCAGGGTTATTACCATCAAACAGAAGTCACATTCTAATGCACATACAGCCAAAAAAAGAACGCTTCAAAACACCTCCTTTTAAATCACAATGATTTGAACCAAAAACATTAGGTATATAAATAAAATGCATGCTGATAATTTCTCTATTCTGGCTAAAAGCTCAAAGGTGGTGAACTAACTATCACATCCAAGAGACACTTAATTTAATATTTACTTAATTGTATTCCATTTATGAGAGAGAAAAGCAATGATGAGAAGCAGCTGCACAGCCCACATGGTAGAGAATTGAGGTAAAGGAAAGGAAATGCACTATAAAAACATTGTGAAAACACACAAGTATTATGGTAAGGCAATAGCAATAGCACTTAGGCTTATATATCGCTTCGTAGTGCTTTACAGCCCTCTCTAAGCGGTTTACAGAGTTAATATATTGCCCCCAACAACCTGGTTCCTTATTTTACCAACCTCGGCAGGATGGAAGGCTGAGTCAACCTTGAGCTGGTGAGAATTGAACTGCTGGCAGTCAGCAGAATTAGCCTGTAATTAGCCTGCATTCTAACCACTGTACCACCATGGCTCATAAGACAAGAACTTATTTCATGGATGTTATCATATCTGGGCTTGATATGAGGCAATCTGGGTCTTACCAACATAGCCAGGCTGTAAGTGGAGATTCCCCTAGGGTTGAATAAAACAGTATGCAAAAACAACTTTCCATTGCTCAGAAAACCAGAGAGTCACTGAGAAATTTAAGCTAAAAATATCCTTGCCAATACACTAGTTTTAGTGCCATAACAAAATGTATGTAGAAAAAATCATCTCTACAAAATCTATCTATAGATGGAATGGAATGTGTCTGCTAAAGGTGTGTGTGTGATGGATTACATTGAAAGGGGTTTCTCATGAAGGAGGGGGTATATTCCAAGCAGGAGGGGTGAGACAAGACATATCACAGCCCAGAGATGGATCACAGAAAGAGATTAAGGATAGCCACTCCTTACAATCTCCCAGGGTATAACCATTAGATTAGAGTAGCATCGGTTTAGTATGGTAAGATTCTGTCTATATGGTATAAGCAAGTAAAGAACTGAGCCTTTGCTGTATTGTTCTATGTTATTCTTGGATTGGACCTGATATCAATCCAGAAATAGATAGTGTAAGGACTCACCTTAGTTAAGCCAAATGATAGAAAAAGAGAGCCAGTTTAGAATAGAATAGAATAGAATTCTTTATTAGAATTCTTTATTGTTTGGCGTAGTGGTTAAGGCCCCATCCTGGAAAATGGAAGACTGTGAGTTCTAGTTCTGTCTTAGGCACAAAGCCAGTAGATGATCTTGAGCTAGCCACTCTCTCTCAGCCGTAGGACAAAAGGAACAGCAAACCACTTCCAAAATATTGCCAAGAAAACTGCAGGGGCTGATCATTAGGAGCAAATACTGACTTAAAGATGTGCGCACACACATGCCCACAAACGAAAATGTATATAATCTAGTCTTGTCTCATAGAAGAAAATTGTGGCAGTTGTAGTTGAGGACATATGGAAAAAATCAAATTAGAAAACAATGGAATAGATTCATAAGAAACAATGCCAATATCAATCAAGTGTTCCAACAATTAATTCTATTGGTATTAATAATTAGTAGTAATTTTACCCAAAGTCTCCAACAAGGAGTTGGTTGGCCACCGGCATCAAAGATAACTCAGATAACTTTTTTTTGAGTCACATGAGGCATAAAATTTTAATAAATAAAGTTCATTAGGATTTACTGTAAAATATACTTATGAAGATCAGCTTTCTGACTTCTATAGAAGCAAAACTGCTACTGTACCAATATTAGACAGAGCAAGTACTGTTACAGATGCCCATGTACCTTAATTCTGAAGTTATTTTACAAGGGTATGACATGCATTTATTTATGTCATTCATTTATGCCATCCATCTCCCCTATAAACTCACTCAATTAAGCCCCAAATATGTATATTAAATTAAAATTGGTAGCATTGGAAACACTGAACAGAATATACAGGAATCATGGTACAAACAACAAGGAAACTTATTTACATCACATAGCCTGTTTACAACTTGATATAAAAGGCATTTTTCTCAACCCAAGGGGAAAAAATCTTTATACATATCTATATATCTATATATCTATACATCTATATTTATCTATCTATCTATCTATCTATCTATCTATCTATCTATCTATCTATCTATCTATCTATCTATACCTATATATATATATATAAAAGTTTTCACGGGTCATTGTAGTTGTGCTTTTAAAGTTGTAGCAACATTTCAGCAGAATCTCATCTGCCATCATCAGGCTTCTGTATTGAGTTTGTATGTGGGTCAGGGTCTCCAACCAACGGCTGTGAGAGCCTGACCCACATACAAACTCCATACAGAAGCCTGATGATGGCAGATGAGATTCTGCTGAAACGTTGCTACAACTTTAAAAGCACTACAATGATGTGGGATAATACCCGAAGGAAGCTGAACAGCACACATGTAAGTACCCGTGAAAACTTAAAACACACACACACACACACATATATATATAAAATAGACTTATGAAACATTTTTATATCTAATTTCTGATATTTTCACTATAACACTTGAATAAAAAAGGAAAATGTTTTCTTCATACTTTTTAAAAGAAATTCCTCAAGGAACCACTATTTGTCTACACTTTGCCACTAACCACTAGCATTTCATCTGTATGCACTGTACAAGAAAGTACATACAGTCATTCAAAAGAAGCTGTAGCAGTAGAGATTAGTATGAGAGTAGACACAGAAAGTAGCACTGAAAATATACAGGCTGCAGGAATGCAAACATTATTGAAATAACATGCATGTCATTGATTAGGATACAAATAATGCTATTGCTAAAAATACCTAATTAGGTGCTAGCATGTAGCTAATCTTGGCTGATTTCAAAATGCTAAACAGAAGTACTCTTAATTTCTATTTTGATATAAAACTGCCAGGAAATACCAATTAGCTAGATTAGGAATTTGAAAAAGTATCCCTAGATGAGTGCAATGACCAGCCACATCTATCTTATTGCCAAGAGAATTATCTAAACAAGTCAAGATCATCTACAGCAGGGGTCCCCAACCACCAGGCCCTGGACCGGTACCGGTCCGTGGATCATTTTGTACCGGGCCGAATAATCGTGATTAATATATATATATATAAATATATATTTTAGTAAAGAAATAGTAAAGAAGCCCTTTACTATTGGGGAAGAATTGATTTTGCTGGTCCTTGAAAAAGTGTTTCTGCGTGAAACTGGTCCCTGGTACAAAAAAGGTTGGGGACCACTGATCTAGAGTTTAGCTTGACTCAAAGGAGACTTTACTTATATTTATTATATTTATTATAAAATGATATCCTATTCAAAAGCTCAAAAATCAATATACATCAAAGGCAGATGGATTAATTCTATATGTTGCTGCCACCATTCATTTTAATAAGCTTACAATTACCTGATGCTGGAATTTAGAGGGATCTCGGCTACTGACAGGAACCACACTCCCATAGACATGGAGTTCCCGGACAATGGAGACCCCACCCTTCAGCTCAGGTCTGAATGTGTCCTCCGAACATTTCCGCAAACGTAGAAGTCCAATAAGGATGTCCTGCTCAGGATCTTCATAAGAAAGAAAGGTCTCCCAACCACCGTTGGCCACATAGTCTCTCCGGATCAGTTCAACCTGGTCAAAAGAGAAAGAAAAGCCAAAAGGTTGATCAACGATATTAGATAGTAGTCCCTATAAAAATTGTGCAGCACTCAAAAGGGACCAAAGCCAATTTCATGGTGGATGCAGGCAATTCTTTGTGCAGGAGAAAAATAGCATGAAATACCGGTAGTTTCACAATGTGCAGGTCCCAATATATGGATTTTTAACAGCCTAGATAAGAGTCAACAAAGTGTGATGACTATCTTTCCACAGAAGTTAAAATGTTAAAGGAAAACATCTTTTGTGGTAAATCACATGAACACTTCTTCGAAGAGTCCTCAGCATTTGCGACCTCTCAACACCTTTTGCTGAGAATATATGAAGAAGCATCATGCTTAGCCACAATGTATGCATTTTTTGCTTATAGTTGGCCATTGAGGGAACAAAATGTTACAAAAGATAGGATACTTGTCTAATCAAAATCTCTTCTTAGGCTCTTGGCATTCCGGAAGTTTAAAAAAAGGGAAGTTTTAAACAACTTCTGGCATTGCGTGCAAGATAGGTATAGGTAGTCTAGCCACTAGAATATGAAGATTGTGAGCCCCTCTACATGCAGGCCAGCCCAAATCTGGGATTGAACCTATGATTCTGATTCCTGGAGTCAGTTTATGGAGTTTCTGGAGGTTTTCACAAGATGAACTTGTTAATTGCTGATTGGTTACTGTTAAATTAGTTCAGTTACTGCTCTGGAGGAAACACATGAAGACAGCCCTACGGGATCTTCTTTGGAGTTTTGTTTTGCATTAGTATAGGGGCGTGAAACTCAAGGTGCTTAGGTCTGGCCCCTGTGGCCAGCCTGGAAACAGCAAAGGATCGGTCCACAGTGCCTCTGCCAAAGAAAATGGAGTTTGGGGAGGGGGGGTGTCCCCTCCCCAAGCTTCACTTTTGCTGGGCAGAGGGCTGCAGGAGGCTGTCAGCCAAAAATGGGGTTTGGTGGGGGGGCTGAGCTCCATTTCAATGCAGGAGGCCATCACGGCTGAAAACGGAGCATGTGGGCCCCCTGTGTGCCCCCCTGGGCTCCATTTTCATTGGCAGAGGGCTAGCAAAACAAACTAAAAACAAAAGGAGAAATGTTTCTCCTTTTACATTTAAGAATGCAAGAACGGACAGAAGGGAAAGGGAAAGAAAAAGAAGGAAAGATGGGAAGAAAGCAAGGAAGGAAAAATAAGGAAAGAGAAGGAAAAAGAAAGGATAATGAAGAGGGAAAGAAAAAGAAGAAAAAGGAAGGAAGGAAGGAAGGAAGGAAGGAAGGAAGGAAGGAAGGAAGGAAGGTGAGGTAGGGTCTCAGAGAAGTCCTGCCTTAGCACTTGGCCACCACAAGTTCTCCGATATGAGTGATGTTGAGATGGCCAAGCCCCCTGGTCACAACCCCCAGCCCTCTGAGGTCAAACACAACCCTGATGCAGCCCTCAATGAAATCAAGTTTGACACCCCTGTATTAGTAAGAACTCCTGCCCCATCTTCCAAAGATCCTCTCTTGACCTCTCATGAGAAACCTCTCAAGGATCACTCTTTCTGATCCAGTTCTGATCACTGGATTATCTGGGAAGAGGACAGGAGCTTCCATTATCCTTGAGAGGATTCCCAAATTTCTTCACCTTGTTCCTGTTTTGTTGCTCAAATTCCTGAACATCTATTGATACTGGACTTTGAATTCTAAACTCAATCTTGATTCTGTTTAGGATGATAGAGTCTATGATAAAATCTTCTTGTTGATTCTAATAATCCGATTATATATATGGCCATGCTGCATAAATACAGAAGATGATGTGATGTACTTGGGATTATTTCATATAAACTGAGGATTTTCTAGAATGTTGGGAATAGCAATAGCACTTAGACTTATATACTGCTTCATAGTGCTTTCAGCCCTCCCTCTCTAAGCGGTTTACAGAACATATTGCCCCCAACAATCTGGGTCTTTATTTTAGCTACCTTAGAAAGTTGAGGTAACCTTGAGCTGCTCAGGACTGAACTGCTGACAGTAGTCAGTAGTGTTAGCTTGTCATACTGCAGTCTAACCACTGTGCCACCACAGCTCTCATATGCTATGGCTTTCTCAAGTTTAATGTTTTAAGCATAATCTAGGGCTTAAAGATTTTAATTTTATTACCCATCAACATCTAATGGAAAATAACCCTGCTGCTTTTAATTATCGTAACCCATTTGCTATATTATCCTATGATAGAATTTCCCTATCAACTTGAGCTAAGAGTGCAATATAATTGTTTAATTTGCTTTCACAATGCAAGTAGAGTTGGGACCATGCATACTTCCAGGGCAAGATTGAAAAAGCAAGGCTATCACAGAGAAGATTCATTTATATCCTGTATTTCTTGCATGGAAGAGTAACTCTCAAGGACTTTCTACATATTACTAGACTGGAGAGGCAGATTTAATTCCAAAAAGGAGTTGTGTGATGAATCCTGATATTATGCTATGTAGGAATGTAATGATCACTACTAGCACTTTGCAAAGATTCCAGACACCTATTTGTAATCAACTGATTTAATAGATATATTGTATGCCAATGAAGCTTTCCCACTAACATTTTGTACCAGCTGCATCTTTCTGGAGATCTGTAACCAAATTGCTGTAGCAGGACAGACAGTTCTGGGGGAAATATGCAATTTAAGTTGTTTACTCTTGACTTTAACCTTCTTCCAAGGTTGAAATTTCAATAAATAAAATAACTAACTCACTAAATAAATAAAAACTTGCAGTTTAAAGTAGCAACCAATACACTGGCAACTAGTTCAGCTGATTCTGTTCATCTGTCATAAATGGTTTATACCACCAATATTCAAATGGTGATATTCAATTCTGCAAGTCTTCTTCAAAGGCAGTTTCATCACAAAGCATCTTGAAATTTTAACCTGCCACTAGTGCAAAATGGCTCTCCTCCCCTGCAACCAGTTTATTAGCCGAGCTATTAAGATTCATTCCAGGATTCTGCTGCCACCTGAGCCTCTTCGGTCAGAACACAATGAATATCTCCATTCAGAAAGATCATCTTCCATAGCCATAGCATCTAATCTGGATTCATCTTCACTTTGTTTTGTTCTGTCCAATTCTAAACTAACACCAGGAACTAAAGTTCCACGGTGGATAGTTATATTCATGGACTAAGTAACTAAAAACAAAAGATATTGTAATTATCATCCACAGCTGATTATACTGTGACATATCTTATAATGTCAACATGTATTCATGTGCTGTCTCATTGAAAGATTCTAGGCAGCTTTCATCTCATAAAAACATACCACAAAGCAACATCATGTAGCCACAATAAATCAGAAACTCCCCCCCACCCCGAGCACTTTCCTCCAATTAAATAGCATTGTTTGCCCCGAGGGCTCTCTGTAAAAGCAGTGTTTAAACAGCTTTCTGGAATGTTAAAATGTTAATAGAATGTTTTCTACCACAGACCCAATTATGGATAAGCATGCTTTCTGAATTGGAAAATAATTTTCTGAGCCTAAATTGGCTGAGATGTTTGGTAGCATGTTTATTTGACTTATGCTAATTTTATTTGCTAAAGTGGTTTTTTTCCTCTAATAAACATTTTTTAAAAAAATGAATGATTTTTTTTCTAAAAAGTGTGCAAGACCAATGGTTCTCAACCTTCTATATATCCAATTGCATCCCTGTCAAAGAATCTAGATCTCACCAGAAATAAAAAGGTATGGGGAAAAAAAGGATTGGATAAAGGGCTCTCAGGTTAACGTTTTCTTGTTGGATTTTCAGATACTAAAAAAAAATTGGCTTCAGGATAACAATGATGGATGAGACAGAAGTTCAGCCAGTACTACTTCTCCTACTATTGGTTGCTAAGAGGGAAGTTTCTACCTAGAAGGCAGCTGTTAAAATGAAAGGATCAATGCTCAATAAATCTTTGCAACAGTCAAGGCTGCCCTGTGGGAAAGGAGACCATTTGGATTCCTGTCAATGGGCATGCATGGGCCAATGCCAAGATCAGTGCCTAACAGAAGTTATAAAAGAAAGGAGGAGAATTATGGGATAGATGTGGGACAATCCAGTTGGCTTGCACAGAGGATGATACATTGCTTTTCACTTCTGTTGGCTTCTGTTGCTGCTTAAGGTGCCAAGTGGCAATTGTTCAACTTCCTAGGCGAGCAATAGACTCTAGGATCACTGCAAATTCACAGCACATCATATCAAGTTCTGGCAGATGCAAGGTAAGCATGATTTTTCTTCTTCCCTAATTGTAAAACTGACAAGGATGGGCAAGAGTAGAAGTGGATTCGGCATTAGAAAAAAACTGGGTGAACCATGGTCAGCAGAGTGAATCAGACGATGCAGTTGTGCCTTTTCTCCTCAGATGGACATTTAAACATACTCTGCATCCCACTTAATTTGGTTCAGTTTCACTTTTATACTACCAATCTGGTTTGAGAAAAGGCAGATTCCTTTTGTTACTTTGGGAACAAAGACAAGCATTTCTGCTATCGCAACCTCTATAAAAGGGTGTCAAGTTTTTTTTTAAAACACTCACACACCCAAAAAAACCCAAAGCTCACCTGGTAGGGTCTGACTTTGTGATGTATCTCTTGTATTCCAACCTCTCTTGTTCTTACATCACGGCACTAGATAGGAAGAATTAGTGACAAAGCTTCAGATAAGAAGACAAGAATTGCAACAGGAAACATATTTAGGCTAAGGAATAAGTGCCCTTATCATCACCATCATTTCCTCAGTGTTTAAAATTAATTTAAAATAGACAAGAAGGGGAAATTTCAAAATAAAAATGCTTACTTATCAATTGTAGGATAAGGAAGGGAAATCCTGGTATTTAAAATAAAAACACATCCATTGCATATATTAGCAGACACCGGTTTCCTTGAGCGATCTGCATCTCATGAAGAAGTGTATCGATATTTAAAAAAAAAAAGCCAGCAATTTCTCATCAAATATCAATGTTAACTGTGTTTTGTACTGGATAAATAAGGATTGAAGCAGAGATGGTGATCATGCTAATTTAAAGCTGTGCAGCTAGAAAAATTCCTGCAAAATTTGTCACAAATGTAGAGCATGCATTCCACGAAGGATTAGGGGCTGAAACTTGCCGTGCTTCTCTAAGAAGGACTTAGGGGCGAGAATCTTTCAAATGTGATGAAAAGTATCTTGTTTATTCTGGGTGAGTTTGCATTAAAACAGGACAAGCAGCATATGTTTAATTCCTGTCAAGCATAGCAGAATGTCTTGAAAGATAGTTTAAGAGAACTATAATCCAAAATTTCTAGAAGAGAGCATGTGAGCTGATCTATAAATCATTTAGTTCTTAACTCAAGAATTTCAAATAGTGGGCCCCCCAATTTTGGATGTACAAGTGATATCAGTGGCACAAAGTATCCAAAGTATGATCAGCTCCTACTTATATAACAGTTGTGATCCTTCTTTATGGGGAAGGAGTGAGAGGGAAAGAATGTGACTTCTAGATATTTGTAAAATGGTGATTATCTAGGACCAAGATAAAGTTAGCTCACTACCTCATATCTTGACTGCCTTCAGTGGCGGATTAAGGCTCACTGATCCCCTAAGCACTGACAAATCTTGGTGCCCCTCTCCTTTGTACATACTGTAAAAATGAAGTCATATTCTCAACTTTGGGCCTGGTGTCCTATGCACGTGCTTAGTCTGCTTAATGTTAATACACCACTGACTGCCTTGAAAACAGTCTAGAAGTTTGATGCAATGCTTGAGAAAAATATTGAAAGAACCAAAAATCTGAGCACAGTCGACTGCTTCTTAAACATATATTATCTCTTTTAAGCAGAAATCAAGCCTTGTTTAAAACCCTAAAACCATTTAGAACTCCTAAATCCAGCCATTCTCAAATGAACCTCTTCAGCAATGACTATATTCTGCAAGGGATTTTCAGTGGAAGTAACAGCTCTTCATTTTTCATACAAAGATCTCTTCATACAAAGATTGCTGTGAATCCTGAATAACTTTAGGTGCCATGCAAATCTTGATTAACCCAGGATATTCATCTTAAACCTGGCTAATTTAGACTAATAATTGTCAACATTTTGGTTCTGCTACTGCAAGCCGCTTTCCCTACATTAGGGAAAGGAAGAAAATGTTCCTGGGCACCAAGACACTTCCAAACTTCTTGTCCTCTAGGCTTCCTACAGTACCCAACATTTTAAAAAGAAAAATAAATAAGTAGGCATGCGGCAAGGCACCAGCTTCAGTAAACGTAATTGATTTGAAACAATGCCTTTGGGCTTCATAAATGTCTCACTTGTATGTAGATAACTTGTCTGTATGTGACTGGCCTTGTCTACTGTAGCACTCTCCTATTATAGTCATCCTTGGAGGATACATCCACCATATGCTCTCAATGTTCCAAATGTACTTTTGGTTCAAATGATTATTTATTTCTATCCTATATAAATACATTAAATACACCATGGGAGAACAAGCAACAATGAGCTTTGCTTAATAGAAAAAAAAGTTTTAAAAGCCTTTTTCCATGAACAAATATAATTGATGGCTGAATCACTCAAATTCCTTTAGCCCTAAGAGATTATAATTATCTTTGTATCGCTCAAGCTGTAAAGGAAAGCCATCTATTGTAAATAGGAGAACTTTAGATGGGACTGGTTTTGTTTTAATATACCTGCAAACACAGAATAGCTTTTTATAAATCAATTATATCGGGGTCCCCAACCCCAGGGCCCCAGCTTGGTATTGGGCTGTAGCCTGTTTAGAACTGGGCCATGCAAACAGCAGGCATGCATGCTTGTACACACAGCTCCATTTGTACGAGTGACAAGTACTCTTGTGTGCACGTGAACTTCCATTTGTGTGAGTTCACAAATGGAGCTTCACATGGGCATGAGAGTGCCCACCGCTTGTGCAAATGGATTTGTGCATTCAAGAGTATGTGCCCACACAACAATATTTCCTTTCTCTCTCCCCCCCCCCCCCCCCAAATCAGCAAAGCTGAAAATGTTGTGGCTACCCTCAGTTGAAATTGCCACATTTAGGTCAGTCCTGTGTTTGGCTGATTCTAAACAGAGCTTTTCATATGTAAGATGAACTATTCTTTATAGGTGCTCATGAGAAATCCTGATACTGTCCCCTTCACACACACCCTTATCCGAATAAGGATTATTCATTTAAGTAGGAAAACTCAAAATCAGAAGCCTAGGTCTCCTCCATAAATTTGGGGAAAAAAACACAACAGGATAGAGTGTATTTAACCATCATCATAATGATGAGAATTACAATCTCAATGCAACTAATCTATGATGAGGCAAATGTTTCAAAGGGCTTCAGGCTGCCTAATATATACCCTTCCAGAAAAACAAGATTTCACTATTTGTAACTATTCCTTCTTCAAGGATCTCTATGGCTGCACTCAGGCCTACATACAAGGAAAATGTTTATTTGATATATTTGTATGCTGCCCATCTCTCTACCAGGTGACTTTGAGCACATCTTGCAAAGCAAAGCAATCATACTTGGTACAGATAAGAATAGATACAAGTCTGGTAGACTTAAAAATAAAAATATGTGTTTTACCTCTGTTCCTAAATCCTTCATCCTAGCCAAAGCCAGTTCTCTCAAGTTACCATGTTCCACTCCAGAAGTGACTAAGGGCATTGGGATATCCCTGCAAAAAACAGACCCTCAATTAAACAAAAAGATAAGTTTAAAAAAATAACCATCAATGCTTTAAATATAAAATACAACAGTTCTTTGCTAATTACTACTTGGTTGAATCAGGCCTAGCAGGACCTCATCCCTGTATTGTTCTGGTGCTGTTCTTGATACCTGATTGAAAGTTTTCTGTCTTTGCCATTGCTTTGACTTATGACCATTCATGTAATAACTATTCAAAGTTACAACAGCACTGAAAAAAGTGACTTTTGACTTTTGACTCACACTAAGGATTGTCATAGTATCCCTATGGTCACATGATCAGAATTTAGATGACAGACAATTAGCAGGTATTTACAATGGTTGCAGAATCCCAGGATCACATGACTCCCATAAGCAAAGTCAATGAGCAGAGCTGGATTTGCTTAATGACCACAATGACAAGCATAGCAAAAAAGGTTGCTAAAATAATTCAAATAAATGTGAGATAATTCCAAATATGACACATTTGTTCTTTTGGAGAAGCATTAATATCTAGAATGATACTGTTGCTTCTTCTACTGCCAGCTATTTCCTGTCCACATACATTGTGCTTTGACTTACTCTCGCAACAACAATTGAACTATGAATGTTAAGAATAACACGGTTGATTTAGAACACAGCTTCACTAAATCAAAATTTGGTTCCCAAAATGTCCAAATAAATGCTTCCAGAAAACTTAGAAATACTCCATTGTTTGTCTCTGTAGCTAGACTAGAATTTAACAATTTTGGCAAACTTGGCCAGAGAATCCTGGGAATTGAAGTCCACACATCTGACAGTTACCAAGGTTGAAATACTGAGATAGATTTCAG
>BLBF01000036.1:4241357-4283113 GCA_015471245.1 Laticauda colubrina
AAGTAAATTGAAGATTATTTCATATTTTGAAGCAAAAAAATGTCACAACAACTGGTCAGGTGCTAAAGATCCAGATAATACCACTGTGTAATAATTCAGGTATTATACTTGGATCAAGATCCAGGTTCAACTCCTCAGCCCTACAAAAGAGATAATTTGTTCTCAAGCCATCTTAATTCACAAGGATCAACTGACGGAAAAATATTTTTTAAGATTTTGGAGAAAAGGCAAGATATAATAAATAATATAAAAAGTTGAGATGAAATCTAAATATAAGCTTTGATTAAGTAGACGATGAGTGGCATAGCAGAAAGAGAAATCTGAAAAGGAAGACATGAATATGCTACAACCATTACAAAGAGGCCACCCAGTGAAATCTAACTGTGGATCATATGTTCCAATTCACTGCTATTCTAATGGGGAGGGGCAGTAAAGGGAATTACACTTTTGCAATATAATTATAATTCTATTGGGGGAGGGGATGGATGGTGCAGAAATATAAAATAAATATAAGAGTGGGAGATAAGAAACCCATTACTTCATCTAAACCACACTTCCAGGAAAATTAACATGGACTAGAGACATAAACATTCTCTTGGGCATAAGCTATATCTACATGGCTTTTTTTGGTTGGAGGTGAGAACTATGGTGCCCAGGATATTGACTTCAGACAGAGAGGGAATTTATAAGTTTTTTGGGGGAGGAAGACCAGGCATACATGTAAGAGAGTAAGGTATAAGAGAAAGCAAAGCCAAAAAGGCAGCATTTCTGAAACTTTCTGTTAAAGTTCCAATATGTCTGGCTGAAAACTGCTATCTTGTTGCAAGGAAAATGAAGAAAAAAGTTCTAGAGACTACAAAAGTTAGGAATGTAAGGAGCAAAAGAGGTTTGATGGTGATAGGATAAGGCAGAGTATCACGACAGATTTCCACCCGCTGGCACACTGGGGCTTAATTCCCTCAAACCCACCCACCCCTTCTTCATCAACCACCTAGCCTCGCCTCTCCCCCAGAACACAGTCATAATTAGCTCACTCATTAATTTATTCAGCTGGGCCCTGGGAGTAAATACAACCTCATCTAGTCAACAGACATTAACAGTCTTCAGGCAGTAACAGTTAAGAGTTAATAAGCTCTTCCCTGCTCCAGCTAAAGGATACACTGGAGGAGAATGCAATTTCCATCTAGGCACGTTAGAACAGAGGCAGCCGTCAGAGAGCTGTGCTTCTTTCCAATTACCAAAATACTGCGAAAAGCCAGGCTGTTGCACGATTCACCAGAGGGATGTCAATAAAACCATTCTTGCACCCTAGCACGTAGCCTACATAAGCAGTATCCACTGAGCAAGTCTATCATCTTTGGAACAGTGACACAGTATACTGGCGTGCCCAAAGGCCCTGGGTGGCCATCTGCTGTGAAACATATTTTGGTTTCTGTGTAAGGAAGGGATATGACTCAAGATCAGCACACACACATATGCAAATATGGCAAATTTTATGAGTATAAAGACAAACCTCCATTCTCTCTATCCATTGATGTCAGAGGTTTAAGGTGTCCTCGCTAGATTTTCCAGCAGCGAAGACAACTTGGGATGTCACAGATCCATTTGTTGAGGTTTACCTACCCAAAGATTCTTCTAATAATTTTTTTTAACAAGGCAAGACTTCAAGTCAGACTTGTTGATAAGTAAGGCTTATTGGGTATGGCAATATTACAAATGAACAATTAAGAGCAGAGCCCTCCTTCTACCGCTTCATTAAGCTGGGTATTTTAGCTGGTACAGGGCAGCTGTTATGAAAAATGCCAACTTGAGGCTTCCCCATCCATGAATTTCAAGTTATCATTACTAATGCCATCTTATGAGGTATAATCTAACACAACTGGAAAGCACCAGATTGAGGAAATATGTTCCATAATACCATCAATGGGGCATTCTTCTAATTGTCTAGAGTCCTTTAATAGTGAAGACTATATCTTAAAAAACATTCCTGGTAGTCCCCTAACTGGCAACACTGAAGCGGCCAAAATGGTTTCGACCAACTGACAGGCAAAGACAAATTACTTGATAATTACATTGCTTTTTATTAATTCCCACCCTTAAGCAGACCAACTGTTATCAGAAACATTCTGTGCTGACAATTACAAATGGGATACCCTTCCTCACTTAGGTGAAAATCAGTGGTGATAAACATGGGATTAATATTCTGAAATGTTTATCAGCCAATCTCTTTTACAAAAGAAAAACAATGCATTCCTTCTTCTGGCTAAAACAAGTTACGCAAATAGTTCAGCCATTTCTGGGTCACTGGCAATCATTCGAATGTATAGTAGAGTAAGAATTGACAATGTATGGCCCTCCGAATATTCTGAAACTGCTATTCTTCTAATCTTATATTAGTGATCATATTGGTTGGGCTGCAATGAATTGCAATTTGGCAATATCCTTCCTCTAGAACAGGGGTGTCAAACTCATGGCATCATGGTGGTGTCATGTGACATATCGTGACTTTTTTCCCCCTTTGCTAAACTAGGCATGGCCAGCACATGACACATCCAGCCCACGTGCCACAAGTTTGACAGCCCTTCTCTAGAAACTGAACATCTCCTTTTCCTGGCTACTCCAGGAAAATGCCATTTATCCATTCTTTCACCACATAGTAGTTTAATACTAACACTGTTCTCTGTTACCAAACGTGCTCTTCAGTTGTGTGTGTCCTTCATCCCTTATTGCCTAGGGGCCAATCTGCATTTGCTGAATAGCTACAGATCATCACTGCTTACCCCTTCCCAGCTTGGTTTCTATTTGCAAAGCTCATTTGAAAGTATCTGTCTAAGATGCAAGTGTCCATAATCTATGGTGACTCACCAGAGATGAACCCTAGTAGTTATGCACAGATGAGCTATCAAGCACAAACCACAATTATCATAACATTAGTCTGGTGTGTCAATTCATCCTGAATCACATGTAATGGCTTGATATTTGTGATGAGAACCTAAATGACAGAGCAGGAGAAGTACAACATTGCCAGTTACTTTCAAGGAAGTGAAGGATGATGGAAGGATTTAGATTTTCAGAAACATTTATTCTGAGAGCATAATAGGGTCAGAAATAGATGCTGCATGAGAAAATCAAACTGTTTGTTATCTCACTGTTGCACTACCATATTTTATTAAAACTTAGCATGGGACAGTCAAATGTTACCTTTGTACTCGGTACACTCGAGTCCAGGGAGGCACGAGGGCAAGAATCCTTGCCACCAAATCCACAAGGGTGCTTGGAGGATAACTTTTGTACCTCCCAGTTTTCCAGAGTTCATAGAGGCCAGTGCCACGGATCACAAGAGTTGGATATAGCTTCATGCCATCTGGCCGAAAGGCAGGATTCTCAAAAAATTCCTGCAGAAGAAGCAACATGTCAGAGAGATTAGTGCAATGGCTCACAACAGCTGGACAGTGCAATAAGTCATCATTCTGACAGGTACATGAAGATGGGAGTGGGGAGTCTGCATGGTCCAGTAGCAGGAAAATTTTGTTGCAACACCTCACCATGCCAGTAGATAGGCATTGGAGGGCTCTGTGATTCGGTGGGAGGGGAGGCATTCATTGAGATATATATTAGAGGCCTTTCTGTCATCACATTAAAAAAAACCCTCCTCCATATGCTTACCAGCTGAAACTCCTGCTGTACCACACCATCCCTGAGATGTCCTAAGGCTATTTTTAAACCATGGATTTAATGCTATTCCAGAAGAGTACTACATCTTTTTAAACCTGTGTTTAAAAATAGCTGCCTTAACAGCTGACAGGTAGTTTTCCCTCAGTGCACTATGCAGAAGTCCATTAGGTGAGCTGATTTTAAACATGGGTTTAATGTTTAATGTTTAAATGTTATCAGGGTTGCTTGACAGGTGAAAATGGTAACCCCAATCACAACCTATTTTGGAGTCTTATGTTTCCTCCATGCCAAACAGACCAGAATGTTGATGGATAGAATGTGATGTACAAGTTACTGAGATAGCTACTATCTAAAAGTGCCTTTAAATTGTGATTTAAAAAATTCAGCGAGCAACAGGTTTGACAGTTCTTCAGAATGATTAACTAAAGCCTCCATGTTCAGGTATGTAAGTATGTAAGTTAACAATTGCTATGGAAGAACAGCAGGAGAATGAACATATGTTTTCAGGAAGCCCTCAAGTAGACATAACAGTCATTAGTCTGGAATCATGGGAACCAAGATGATGGAAAGATCTTTAGTCAATAACAATTTTCACATTGTAGTAGAACAGAACAGCCTTGTAATAGCTACTGATCATACCTGGGAGAAACTACATGTGGATATAACATCGGCTTAGGTCAATGAGCTTAGTCCAATGCATACAAAGTCTTTTTATAAACAAAAGTTTTTTTGAGATGGAATTGTATATTTTGATTTCCTAAATGTTTTATTTTAAATGTTTTGGTCCAAAGCAAGTAGTACTATTATGTTCCAAAGGGCTCACTTTATCAATAAAAATAAAAATAAAATAAAATCAGTACATAGGTTTTTAGGACACATGCCAGATATTCTGTAAGGTTCATCCCTGATTTTGTCAGCATAAGTCAATTTATTTTAATCTTTTCCAAACCCCCTCCCCTTTTACTATTATTACCACTGACATCAACAGACCTAATTCATTCATAACCTTGTTAACCTGCTAACATAAATAAGCAGGATGCAAATTGTACAAATTAGTATGTGGATGCCAAAAAACTGCTGTTTTCCCATTATTGTGAGAGGATGGCTACTCAGCTGTGCAACTGCAGCTTTTCTTCCAGGGGCAGACAAATGGGTGATTATCTTGCTTTGGGAGGATAAATATCTATGGAATTGGTTTACTGCTCACTCTGAGTAACTTAACAAAAACAGTCAAACAAGGAAAAACTGAAATGGATGAGAAAATGACAATATTCCAGAAAATGGATGAATTTCTGTCCTGTTGTTATGTGAAGATTAGGCAGGCAGGTAGAAAAAGCAGAAGCTTTCAGGAAAGATAGGAATTAAAATTGCAGAAGACCACAATGGGCTTCTCCCGATTCTTTTTACTTCAACAGACTTTTAAGTGCTAAACAACTACTGTTTATTTTGATAGGTTTTAAAGTTTTGAAATTTGTTGCTCTTTAGTATTGCTAGCTATACTACTTCTTTTAATACTACTTCTCCCATATATTGATGGATTAAGCATGGGCCAGAGGTGGAGATCAGGTACATGATGCTCAGAGGTTCAGTATAGACACTTCCACTTGATTTTTTTATCCAGCTGTTAGAGTTACAGTACTCCAAATTTGAATTCTAATCTTTGGACACCAGCACCAAGTTCATTTTTTCTGAAATATGCGACTTGCAACATTTTAAGAAAAACTATGGTAGGTGGCTACAGGTCAGTATTTAACTTTGAAGCTAGTAATGGTATGAAAGATTCAGATATCCCTGGCAAATTTGGGAATGACAGTGCAGTGGAGAAGTCTGAGAAGGTGAGGAAGCTGTTTGTGTGTATGTGTGTGTGTGAGAGAGAGAGAGGGAGACAGAGACAGAGAGAGAGAGAGACAGAGACAGAGAGAGAAACAGAGAGACAGAGATACAGGTAGAGAGAGAGATAGTACACATACAGACTGGGTGAAACCAGGCTCAGTAGCAGTAACGGTGAGAGGGATCTTGGAGTCCTAGTGGACAACCAGCTAAATAGTATGAGTCAGCAGTGTGCAGCCGCCGCCAAAAAAGCTAATGCAATCCTAAATTGCATTAACAGAGATCAAGTGAGATACTAATACCACTCTATAAAGCCTTAGTAAGACCACACCTAGAGTACTGCATCCAGTTTTGGTCACCACATTATAAAAAAGATGTTGAGACTCTAGAAAAAATACAGAGAAGAGTAACCAGGATGATTAGGGGAATGGAGACTAAAACATATGAAGAACGGCAACAGGAACTGGGCATGGCTAGTCTAGTCAAGAGAAAGACCAGGGGAGACATGATAGCAGTCTTCCAATATTTGAGGGGCTGCCACAGAGAGGAAGGGGTCAAGCTATTTTCTAAAGCACCTGTAGGCCAGACAAGCCATAATGGATGGAAACTGAACAAGGAGAGATTTAACCTGGAAATAAGGAGAAACTTTCTGACAGTGAGAACAATCAACCTGTCATGCCCCAGGTAGAGTCTGACTCTGAGGAAGAGGAGGAACAGCCAACAGGGAGTGGGAGTGTGGCTCCAGAGGTGGTGGAGGAGGCTGGGGAAGGGCAGAGGACGGCTGAGCAGTCAGAGGAGGATCCAGGCCCATCCCCTATCCATCCTAGGTCACGCAGGGAGGAGAAGATCAGGGAAAAGTGAGGTCTACTCAAGAGGAGATTTCCATGATCCTCCTCATGGCTTGCAGCTGGGACCTGTGTATATATGTTTGCAACTGCGCAGTTGGAATTGCTGAAGTTAATTAGTGTCCAGCTTGAAAGAGGCTTATCTTTGCTGCCGTTCTTCCCATGGACTTATCTCGGTTATTTTCCTGGAGTTTATAATTAGTTATCTAGGCTTGCTTCAGAACTCTCATCAATGCGGTTTGTTTTGGTTTTGTGTTTGCCTGATTATTTACTTTTGTGACTTTAAACTGTGCCTAATAAAACAGTGAAGTTAAGTTGAAGGCTTTTCCGGACTTTAATATGTGTTTTGGGTTTTGGATTATTTTGAGAGACTACAGGTCATCACATTACCAATGGAACAGTTTGCCCTTGGGTTGCGGGAGTGTCATCACTTGAGGATTTCAAGAAGAGATTGGACTGCCATTTGTCAGAAATAGTTTAGGGTCTCTTGCCTGGGGCAGGGGGTTAGACGAGATGACCTATAAGGTCCCTTCCAACTGTAATTATCTGTTATATGTTTCAGAGAGACAGAGAGACAAAGGGAGGGTGAAGGATGCCTGGAAGCAGAGAAGAGAAAATATCCACTCAATACAAAATAATCCTTCTTACAAACAAAAGGAGAGTGTTCTCAATACTTTGTGGTAGGTTACACCCATTGCTATGACAATTTTTGTGGCTAGGACACAATGCAAAATTTCAAATTGTGCATAAAAGCTTGAAAATGTGTAGTCTGATGCATATGAAAATCTGTCACAGCATTTCCTCAATCTTGGCCACTTTAAGATGAGTGGATTCCTAGGAGTGGGTCCACCCATCTTAAAGTGGCCAAGGTTGAGAAACATTGATCTATCGCATTAAAATTATTTTTGTTGCTACTGTGTCTCTCCATGGTTCTCTCCAATTGCCACTCTCTTCTCTGGATAAAATGTGGGTGATCCTAACTGATCATAGACTATGTAATGAAAGGGTTAAATTCACTACAATAAATCATAACTGACTAGAAGTCAGTGTTACTGAGAATATATTATGATATGGGTCATATTTATTGAGAGACAGAAATACAGGACACTGAAAGGGTGCTTTTTAAATTTTAAAGAAAATCTTCCAGAAAGGAATAACAAACAATAAAAATGATGCTCTGAGGAGGGTTGGATTTTTTTGGTTCAGTTCTAATCAGTCTAGCATCAACTTAGCGAAGTATTCCTGCATCGTGATTATACAGGTTAGATATAACAGCAGCTTAATGTTACGCTCCTCATTCAGGGAGATGAAAGAATCAATGATTTCAAACTCTTACCATGCAGCCATCCTTATCTATGCCTGAATTCCTGACAACATAATGAATTCTGGACCTTGGAATAATACATCAAACAACCAAGACTGATTTTCGTTGAATGACTCCAAGCTACCAGGACATAAAAACAGTCGCTTGACACATTAATATGTACAGAGGGAAACACACTGTTTACTTTCTCATGAGACATTATACTAACTCTGCTAGAAGTTAAAATTCTTTTCCTCCCTAACTGGTGTCTGCCCCCTCCAAATCAAACAAAGCTATGAGATCAATTTGTTTCATTACCTTTGCGTTATATAGGTAGTCCTTGACTTACAACTATCCTTGACTTACAACTCAAAGTTACAACAGCATTTAATAAGTGACTTATGACCAGTTGATACACTTATGACTATTGCAATGTCCTCATGGTCATCGGATTGTGATTCCAGCACTTTGGAAACCGGCATTATTTATAATCTCAAGGTCACCTGTTTGCCATTTGCAATCTTCTCAGGGGCTTCAGATAAGCAAAGCCAATGGGGGAAAGCCAGATTCGCTTCAGCGCAGCATGATTTGCCTAACAACCGTGTCAAAAATTGTATTAAAGCACGACTCACTCACAACCTCATCACTTACCAACAAAAGTTCCAGTCCCAATTGGGGTTGTAAGTTAACAACTACCTGTAAATCTCTGAGCACATACATAAAACATTTTGTTACTGTAAGAAATATTGTGAAAGACAGGAAACATGTTGGAATGGGGAGGCCAAAAAGGCATTTTCAAAGGTTGCATATATCACAGATATACAACAAACATCTCAAAATGCTTGTTGTATATTTTAGATAGAACAGGTCTGATTTCAAGAACAGCACACCAGTATCTTCAGAAATTAGGAGGATGTTTTGATGCAAAAAACCCCAAAAACAAAACGCACACATAGAAAGGAATATAATCAGAACACAACAATTATACAATTACAATAAAGTTAAAATTGAAAAGGTGAAAAATCTAAATGTAGAGTTGTCTGGACTCTTTGCTGCCATTTCAAGGTCATTTGCATATTTGCAGCCCAGTTTCTCGACCAGTCCTAAAACTCAAAAGCAGGAGGCTAATTGAGCCTCCTGCTCTAGAAAAGCCCATTTTACTACAGGGATTCCAGGATAGCTCCGCCTTTTTGGCCAAATAGCAACCTGCACATTCCTAAATCCCTCCGAATATCACTGCTGGAAAAGATAGTTTTGCAATTGCTGAAGATCATTCTCTGCCATTTTTGAGAGACTGTAAAACTGTAATGCAACTCCCCCAATAGATTTAATATAGTTAAAACATACATGCATGCACATAGTTTTCAGAATACTCCAACCAAGCCTGGAGAAGAAAAATCCCACCAATCTATGTGATAAAGTTCCCATCACTTTGCATCCTTGTGCCGTAAAATTATGGTAATTTCAAATTTGTATGCAGATCGTCATCTCTACAGGTTCTAGTTTTGTGTAGTGTTCCAAAATCTCCAGGAATTAAACTATGGAGAGTATAGCACTTCAACAACACATAAAACAGAAGAGTTTTAATCAGAGTGAAGATATAGAGAAAATGTATTTCCAGTTGATGAATTAAACACCTTTGAAATACAAACTGTCTTTAGATGTTCCCTCATTCTTGCTCCTTGATATGCATCAACATTCCAGATTTTTATTAGTGAGGCACTTTACATTGAGATTAACTCAACAGCCTTTTTTTCCCTGTGTTTTTAAATTGCTTTTCAAAACCACCTAGGTCAGGAACTATCATCAAATAACAACAGGCTCTTTCAGAATAAGGTATGTGGATTACCATCGGGGTATCAAGGACAACCTTTCCAAACATCAACAAACAAAATATCAAAATATTGGGTATTAGGATGTGTATCTAAAAGTGGATGCAAAGTGAATAGATCTCACCATAATTTCTTGTCCATATACATTCTTGAAGTAAAACAAACTAACAAACCCGAGTTTAAAGCTAGAATTAGCATTATTTCGAGATCTGAAATTGTCAGGACAGGTTGAAGTTAGTATTTTACCTACATTTATGTAAAGGAATGTAGGGATAGTAGAGATTCTACCACCTGGGAAAGAGGACTGCTAGGGAGGGGAACATGATTGACAGTCTTAAATCTGGTTATAGTCATTTGAGAATTTTTCACTATCATTTAGACCAGAGGTCACCAACCTTTTGGACTTCAGGGTCCACCAAACTCATAATTTTAAATCCCACAGACCAGAGACCCTGGGAAAATCCCCCAAAAAGTCTGCAGGAAAATTCCCCATCCCATTTTCCGACTGCTCAATCATTCTTTATTTGGGATTGCAGGATATCATCTCTAGCTCCATTCTCAGGGGCGGGCGTGGGGGTGGGGGGGAGACTTTTGGCTTCATGCAAGGAAAGCAGCAGAAGTCTTTCTTTCTCTCCCCCAAACTCCATCAGAAATGAGTCTTTGTGAGACTTGTTGCGCTGGTGCAGCCTCTTGGAGCAGGATGCCTTGCAGGGTCCCAGAGACTCATTTCTGGTGGAGTTTGGGGGAGAGAAAGAAAGACTTTTGCTGCTTTCCTTGCGTGTAGCCAAAAGCAGAAGAAAGAAGCAGAAAGAAGCAGCCCGGTAGCCAGGCAAGGTGCATGGGGTGAGTGGGGCAAGTTCCCCCCCTCCACCTTTTCCCCTCTCCCCTCACTACCTCATGTTGTTCACACTGCGATGCAAGCCTTGTGTTCCCACGGATCATGTGGGAAGTGCAGCCTTGTGTTCCCGTACAGCTGGGATTAATTGCTTTGAGGTTGACATTTCTCTGTGGACCACCAAAATTTTCTCACAGACCACCAGTGGTCCCCAGCCCACTGGTTGGCAACCACTGATTTAGACTACACTATTACTAAAGTAACAGTGTACTATTACTACACATTAACTCTGCTTGCAAAAAAAATAGTCTTTCAACAAGTTGGGTGATTCCTTGCAAAGGCAAAAGAGTTCCTGAACCAGAGAATCTGACACAGCTGACTTTTTCCCCTACAGTTATGTCAGAGATTTTAAATGTCAGTGATGTTACAGCAACAATTAATCCAAAGGCAGAGCAGAGGGGAGGATAGCAAAGGTTTATCATTTGACTCTCAAAATTGCCCTGCGCAATTTCAGTTGATGAGTCATAAGAAGCTGAAGGCGGGGGAACAGTTTTTACCATTGAAAGGTGCAAGAGAAAAATTGCAAGCTGCTCATAGTAGTTCACAGAGGTTATTTTTTTTTTCAACATAGGAGGCTGCCCCACGTAGTTCATGACAGAGGCAAATGTACCCAGCACATGTTCACAATGTGTTTCCCTTGTGCTATTACACTGCATGCCAAAGATACGAGATCTGAGCATATGGAATAGGACAGAACATTATTAGCTGTTGATAAAAACATTAATACATTTACCATGCTATATGGAAAATATTTATTTAATTTAAACGGCATTCCCAATCAACAATTCCAGGTCGTTTAAATCTAAGTCTGAAGCTTTTTTGAAAACAAGAACGCAACCAGCAAAACTTTACTTTCTGTATAGCCCTTTAACTGCAATAGTGCATGGAAAAGTTGGGGCTGTACTATGTGCTAAGACATTTTCTTTTTAATGATGCTTTATCTTATAAACCAGGGATCCATGGCAAATTACCAGGCTATAGCCTATTTGCAAGCGGGCCACACGAGTGGCAGGCTGCCATTCACTGTGTGTAGCTCAACTTGCATGAGTGGTGGGCTGGCACACAGGCACATGCCACTCAACTTGCGCAAGTCAAGCTGCGTGTGCATGAATATGTATGCCGGCCCACCGCTTGCGTAAGTTGAACGGCATGCACATGTGTGCACCACCCTGCTGCTTGCACGGCCTGGTTCTCTTCTGCCCCTGCCAGGCTGCTAAGCTGCAAAGGCTGGGGACCATTGGCATAAACCACAACTCTTGGCCTCTCTCGTTCTAAGCTATAAGCTATCTTTCACCTGATTTGCTAAACCAAAAGCAAAGAAAATCTATTAAGACTTTCAGGTGAATGGTGGCTTATATCTTAGACGTTATTTTAGTTATATATTTCTATTTTAAAAGAATGTACAATCTCTACGATCAAGGGAAAACATGGGGTCCAAAAACATTCAGGGGTTTGCTGCCCAAATGCTTATTTATCCAAGGAAAGAAAGAACAAGTATAATATTTGTTATATACTTCCAAATGACTCCTTTTTGTCGTGTTTCGCTTTTCCTGTTAAACCAATTTTTGTTTGTTTGTTTGTTTGAGTCATTCTGCTGATGGGTGGATGGACAGATGGACAGACAGATGGACAGACACAGGGCTGAGTCCCTTTGCATTATTTCTTTCCAACATTCCATTGGGCTGGAAACAATAAAAAAAGACGACTGCAATTTGGTTGTAATTAAAGTTATTATTTCAGGCATTTATGGAATAAAGCTCTTGGAAATATGTTTTCAAGTCACTGCTGCCAAACACCTTGTATCTTTCCTCTGCTAATCTAAGAGTGGAAAAGGTAAAAAAATCTTTTTGTTGAGTTTTTTCCTTCTGCAAAAATGGCAGGTTTTCAAGGGGATGTCTGTCAGTTTCATAAATCTTTTAAGAGATTTCCCCTGCATATACAATAATGGGGAAAATATCTTTCCTCTGCTCACCCCTTGTATTTGATTATTTAAACATTTTTGGAGGTCTGTAGCTTAAGCAACAGCACTTAGACTTATATACTGATTTACAGTGCTTTTACAGCCCTCTCTAAGCAATTTACAGAATCAGCATATTGCCCCCAACAATTTGGCTCCTCATTTTATCCACCTCAGAAGGATGATAGCAGAGGTAGGCTTCAAAAATTTTAGCAAAGAGTTTTCTGCCTGGTTGCTGGATGGGTGTGGCCTAGTCGGCCTCCTGCACCACAGTGAGGGAGACATTTCTCCCCACTCCCCAAGCTCTGGAGGCTTTCCTCAAGCCTCCGGGGAGGGTGAAAATGACTTTCCTGGGCTCCGGAGGCTCTCTGGAAGCTAGAAACAGGCCCATTTCTGGCCTTTCTGAACTTCTGAGAGGCCCTTGTTTCACCCTCCCCAAGCCTCCACGTGCACCCTGCACTTATCTGCATCCAAAATGGACTGTGTGGGGACTCCTAGAAGGGGCAGGGTGGGAGGGGCCAGCCAGGAGTGGGATTTGGGGGTTCTCTGAACTGCACAGAATCTTAACTAGGGGCTTTCTCAAAACCCTGCGAACCCCCAGCAATCCATCCCTGGATGAAAGGATGAGTCAACCTTGAGTCTGGTGAGATATGAACTGCTAAATTGCAGGCAGCCGGCAGTCAGCAGAAGTAGCCTGCAGTATTGCACTCTAACCATTGCACCACCATGGCTCATCCCTTTTATGTGATTATTTAAAGGCCCTGTCACATTGGCCGATGGATGCAAAACGTATGTCAAAAGGACACAGCGGATGAGAAAATGTTCCATCTCTTGTTATCCACTCTCAAAAGTGCCCCAAATTTGCATAAAGAGAACGGACAACAATGGAAAGAAACGGACGGGGAGAGGACATAGCGAGGATGTTAAGCAGATGCTCCACGGAAGCCTAGTGGATGGAAGCGGATTGAAGCGGATGACACATCCGTAGGGCTTCCGGGGGAGCACAGCGAAGCGGATGCGCAGCGGAAGGATCGGATGCAGAGCGGATGCCTAGCGGATGACGCGGATGCATCATGGACGCCTAGCAGATGCAAAGCATTCACTGTGCATGCGGGGAGGATGCATTGCGTCAGCCCCGCGGATATAAAAGGATGCAGCTCGCAAGCAGGTCACCATTCAGAGGAAAGACCTGCTGCCAGATACATCTCCAGCCAACAACCATGGGGAAGAAGAGGAAGCCTGTGCCTACTCCTGCCAGCCCTGGCAAGAAGGACAGGGCCACCATCCCACCCCCTGGTGCTGACTCTGCTTCTGCTGGGGCTGACTCTGCTGATGCTGGTGCTTCTGCTGCTGCTGCTCCTGGTGCTGGTGCTTCTACTGGTGCTGCTCCAGGTGCTGGTGCTTCTGCTGGTGCTTCCTCTGCTGGTGCTGCTCCTGGTGCTGGTGCTTCTGCTGGTGCTTACTCTGCTGGTGCTGCTCCTGGTGCTGCTGGTGCTGCTGGTGCTCCTGGTCCTGCTGGTGCTGCTGCTGCTGTTGCTGGTGGTGGTGTGGTGGACCAGCCCCTAGAACCTCAAAGCCCTACTGATGAGGGCCCAGAAGGCCCTGCCAGAGGGAGGAAGAGGCAATCACGCGATAGGGAGAGGAGACAGTCCTCCATCGAAGAGGAACATGAGGATGAGGTGCTTGAATAGCTGAGGGAGAACGAGTACCTCTGGCGGAAGGGACACAGGCTCTATCGAGACACCAAGTGGAAGCAGGCGGCTTGGAGAGAGAAGGCGGAGTGCCTGGGATACACTTTGGAGGTCCCCCTCAGGTGGTGGAAGCACATGCACACCTGGTACGGGAAGCTGCACCTCAAGAAATCTGGCCAGGCCGCAGTCAAGCTCACCGACCGGGAGACCTACATGATGGCCAAGTGCAGCTTCTTGGAGGGTGAGGTCCGCCACCAAGGAGCAGCCCCTCTGTCAACCCTCTCTCTCAGGCAGTCCACAGAGAGCCAGTCCTCTTCTGGCCAAGAGTCAGCTCCTGTGTCCAGGCAGGTATCTGTGGAGCGCCCCACGACAGAGACCCCCCCTGACAGCTGCACTCCCCGTGGCAGAGCGTGTGGAGGACCTCCTGACAGAGTTGGAGCAAGAGGAGGCCACTGCCACCAGAGACCAACCCACCCCCACCCCCAGCTCCACCTCCACAGAAAGCAAGCAAAGAGCCAGACTGGAGGGACAGAGCCACACTGTCCTGCTGGAGATCAGGGACACCATCAAAAGCAGCGTAGATCTCCTCTCTCAGCTAGTACACCGACATACCATCCTCTAACAGAAAGCCCTTCCTCACCTACGTCAACCAGACCCTCATGGACATGTCCGAATCCCAGTACCAGGTGATCAAGGAGAGGATCACAGGTCTTCTGCAAAACCCTCCAGGCCCAGCTGAACCTGCTCTGACCCAGTGCAGGTCTGCTCCTCCACCCCAGGTGATGTCACAGCCCTTCCAAGGCTTTCCACAGGCCCTCACCTACCAAGGCTATGGCTACCAGGAGTTACAGCAGCACAGGCAGCCCTTCCCAGTCCAGGCACAGGTTCATTGCACGCCACAGGTGCCACCGATGCCACCCACGCCACAGATGCCACCCACGCCTCACCTCACTCACCTGCAGACCAGACAGCCCCACTACACTCCTCCTTCCTCCACCCCACAGCCAAGCCCGGCCTCAGAACATCTGCCATCAGTCTTGGGACTGACACCCTATGTCATGAGGAAGGGGCTCTCAACATCACAGGACTGAGCCAGCTCTCTGAGAGCTTCCTCCACACACCATCCCCTGTTGTCCTCTCGGGGCCAGGCACCCCAATGGCGCCTCAGACCAGCACTCCAGCAGCAGCTACCTCCACAGCACCTGGACCCTTCACCCCTGAGACTATGGGCATGCCTCAGAGTGACTGAGAAGAGTGCCAGAGACTGGGTTGCTACCTGTTGATTTTATCTTTGCTTGGGAGACTTTACTTGGGTCATTTTGCTTTTACAGTTTGTTATTAATAAAGTTTATCTTGGCTTCACACACTTTGTTCAGTTCTTTTAGTAAATAAAGTCTTGGTGGAAACTTTTAGAAATGGTTTAAGCCTTTGCATGCTTGTGGGATGTGTAAGGATAGATGTGGGATGGGCAGGGATACCTGTGGGATGGGTAATATTTGTGGGATGGGTAATAGCGGTGCGATGGGTTAGGATAGCAGTGGGATGGGCAGGGATACCTGTGGGATGGGTAATAGCTGTGGGATGGGTGAGGATAGCAGTGGGATGGGCAGGGATACCTTTGGGATGGGTAATAGCTGTGGGATAGATAAACCTCCAGTGCAAGCATAGTGGGACTGTATGGTCCACCCTCCCAGGTGCCACACCTATGGCCCTTTATTATCAATAACAATTTAATCATTCATCAACACATTTCAACATAAACACAACTCTTTATTAAATGCCCTCTTCATTGTAGGGCCACTCAACATACATGGCACAATCTCATCAATGTTATGAGACAGGCTGAAGGAAGCATCCATTAAGCATCTACCATCCTGTCTTGCCACTCCACTGCTCCAGCTGAGCAGTTGCACCAGTGTTTCAGGAGGTTGCGCTGCTTCTTCCCTTCACATGAAGCTCTGTTGCGGCCTTGCACATCCACAGTATCTATCAGGTTTCACCCTTGCCTCCATTCACCAGGCTCCATGTCCCCATTGCCTTGTTGGTGGTCCACAAGCCTGTTCTGCAACACTGGGTAACGGGTGTGCATGAGATTGTGCAGGATGCAGCAAGCTTCCACGATCCTCCTCACGGTCTGTGGGCGATGCTGCATGGTGGTGAGAAGTACCTGGAACCTGTTGGCCAGGATGCCAAAGGCGTTCTCCACCACCTGCCTTGCCCTGGACAGCCTGTAGTTGAAGATCCTCTCTTCACGGGTGAGGCATCTGGAAGTGTAGGGCTTCATGGGGTAGGTTCTGAGGGAGAAGGCGTCATCCCCCACGATGAAGTAGGGCACATCTTGTGTGTCGTTGAGCAGGGGGTCTGGATCTGGGAAGCCCATGATGAGGTTGCGTTCCAGCCCCTCCTTGAGGTGATCTGAAGCTGACCCGTTGGGCATCTATATTTGGGCATCTGAAGCTGACCCGTTGCCTGAAGCATCGATGTACATAAACTTGTAGTCAGCATCGACCATGGTGAAGAGGATGATGCTGAAGAAGCCCTTGTAGTTGAAATAATTGGACCCTGAGTTGGCTGGAGCTTTGCAGGCCACATGCTTGCCATCTATGGCTCCAACGGTGTGTGGGAAGTTCCACTTCTGATACCACTGCTCTGCAACTTTCTTCCAGCCTTATTCAGTGGAGGGGCACTGGAGGAGCTCCTCCAGGTATTCTTCGATGATGGCCTGCACCACTTCTCTGACCACAATGCTGATGGTGTTGTGTGGCACCCTCCAGCCATACTGCATGTTCCTGTATGTGGTCCTGGAGACCAGGTGGCGCAGAGTCAGTGCCACCTTCAGTCCAGGGTCCAGGCTGGGACGGAAGTTGGTGTTTGCCTTGGTCAACCTGGGTCTCAGCCGCTCCACAACTTCGTCAAACATGGCTGGTGGCATCCTCATGAAGTTCTGGAATGCACGAGTATATTCGTTCCTCAGCTCTACCATCAGCTTGTCATAGAGTTCGTACTTGGCTCTTCTCGCAATCCATCTTCGGACCCAGACACTTCTTGGATGCCTCCTTTTCTTCTAGAACAGGTGAAAGATCCTGTAGAGGGCTTCGCACTGTTGTAGAACGATGGCGGCTACCAAAAGGAGTGTGCGACGATCCATGGTGGAGATGACTGGATACTGTGGAAGAGCAAGAGCAAGATCAAGGCTGAAGAGGTCTGCACAGCAGGGCTGTTGGACTGAAAGTGAGATCCAGGTGATTTCTCTCCTTTTTTATAGGAAATATCGTTTTTCCGCTAGGTGTCCTTCCACATACTCCAGGCATCCTCCAGACATCCTAAATATCCAAGATATGTCCCCTATATGAACGGTTTTTCCATTTTAATGCTTTATATGCAAGCTGCATCCGCTTTCATCCTTTCTATGTCCGGGCTACTAATGCTGTGTGTCCGTTCCACGTCCGTTTCGCTTCCTCCCTGTGTCCGTTTTCCGCTGGAGCGGATGTGAGTTGCGTGGATGCACAGCGGATGCCTAGCGGATATAGCGGACGCATAACGGATGATGACGGATGTATAACGGATGTTCCCCGTATGCGTAGCGGATGTAGAATGGACGCGTTGGATACTTTATCCGCTGAAAAAGTTTTGTGCAGCTCAAAACTTTCTGAGCGGATGAAATCTCAATAGACGGATGCTGGACGGATAGAGAGTATGAAAAACGGACGCAGTGAGTACAGAACGGATGCATCACTTTAACCAACGGATGGCAAGTGTTTTTCTCCATTTTACATCCTCTTTCCATCCGTTGGTGCTGTGTGACATGGGCTTAAACACTTTTGGAGGTCTGTAGCTTAAAGCCTATGAAATATTATTATAGTATGAAATCTGAAGATATATCTTGTTGTTCTAGACTTACTGAAAAAATAGTTATGTCTCCATGAGTTAGGAGATGGAGTGGAAATGACAGAGGTAACCATCACTACTTATGGTGTGGAAAAACAGGATTAAATGAAATTCCTTCTTTCTCTTGCATAATACTATAAATTTTTAACAGCACATTTACTATTTGTTTATCCTGTATTTCTTACAGTAGCTCAATATATTGTAGATTATCTTCTCCAAGTTATCCTCATAACAATCCTATGACGTTCACTGGTCCCCAAGATAACAGTAGGATCAAATAATTGAGCGAACTTCATGGCTAATTAGAAATCTGAACCTGGATTTTCCTTATCTCTTGAACCATTACACTCCATTTGTTATCCAAGTTGTATGAAAATCTAGGTCATTTAATGGTTAAGATTCATTGATGGTTAGGATACTAAATAAAAGAAAGAAAAAACTTTCACAACTTCACAGTTAACTATGGAATCTACTTTAAAAATTTAAATAAAATAAAATCATGAAGGATAAGGTTAGTTACTAATGGTTCTTTTTTAAAAAAAATCTTCACTGTCCTGTCCCCATATCAAGGTCAGCTTATCTCTTAATACCAGTTTTGGGTATATTCATACAATATGAATATTGTACTCATGTTCTTTTTAGAGACTTTCATAGTAACTATTACAAAAAGAGAATGCTGTACTAGAAAGGTCCTTAGACTGATTCATGATGGTTCTTCTTAGGTTATGGTATTTGATTAAGCAAGATAAAAATATCTAAATTTCATGAGGATTTAATACAGGACTTTGTATTACTAGCAAGCACAATGGATTGCTGCAATCTATTGAGATTTATACATTCTGAAGAGAGAATTTCAAAAGCAACTTTTTGTTTACAGTATAATAACAAACTATGCACACAAGCACCACATAATTCACAACACTGTTCTAGAACTCCTACTGTAAACAATTAGCATCAATAGGGCTGAAATTAGAGAAAACTAGAGAAACAGAATGCATATCCCTTCAAGTGCTTCAGATTCAGCAGGGGAGTTGATAACATGATCAAATTAATAGCCGGAATAAATCAACTGCTCACCAAAATTAATGAGGTTTTTAACACAGCCAGCATTTCAAGACTACATTAGGCAATAGAAGGCACACGTGTGTTGTCACAATGCAAGAAAAATGAGGTGACTTGGGGAGAAAATAGAAAGGGGGGGTGTCCATGAATCACCCATGCTGTCAAAACAGCATTGAAATAAGTACTGCAAGTGGAAAATGCACACTTGGGATTCCTCCTTCTGCTGGTTTGTAGTCTTTTAACCACAAACTATCCCTTTTCTTAGACTTGTCTTCATTTTAATATAATGAAATCTCATTTGATCAGATCTTAATGGAAAAGAGTTCACATGAAGCAAAGCAAAGCAAATCTCCATTAAGATTTATATTACTTGCATAAAGAATTACCTGAATGACACAAATATGTCATTTGCATCTTCACTGATGTGATATCCACATTATGCAAATGTCAGAAATGAATGTATATTTATTTATGTAAAAATGTCATCATACAAATGATGCAACTCCAAAGATAACCTACTCTGGTTCTTCCTGCACTATGCTCAATCAGACTATTAAAATGAGGTTTTGCTGAAATAAAATAAAATACACTTCAGGTATGGAACCATGTGACCTATTAAAATACAACCACCAATTCAAATTCTCTAATGAATGTTGTAATTGTATCCTGCAGCTTGGCAGTAGGGGTGGTGGATGTGTGTGAAAATGGGAGTTGCACGATCGCTGCTGTCTCTTCGCCCCCCAACCCTGCACACCAAATGATTCGAACACTACCACTGCTGAATGGTCCAAGGCAGCAAGAGATATGAAAATGGGAAGCTTCCAATTGCTGCTACTGTTTTGCCCGCTCACTTACTTACCAGGCTGGCTCTTTCTCCAGCCGCTGCAGTGAACTGTCCCTGCAGCAAATTGTGGGATTGAGTTGTCCTGCAGTGATTTAGTGGCAGTGAGTTGGGAGCTGGCCACACTGAGTAGTCCTAGATCCATTTGACTGCTTGACCTTTAATGCCTAGTAATGTAGTGCTACCTTTCAGCATTGAATATCCAGTTAAATTATTATAATTATATTTATGAAATTTAGCTGGGTTCACATACTATATGAGCCTTGTTATGGTTTGCTTGATTTGACATGTTTTGCAAACCTAGACAGAATGTCTCTAAATGATAGTCGCTGGCATAATGTGCAATTTGTTCTTCTTGTTTTTATCATCATCATCAAATTTATTTGTCACTCATCTTGTGGTTCAAGGCAATTCTTGTTTGATGGTTAATGGTACAGTATATTGTTTGAACCTTGCCAATTAAACTTAAACCATTAAGCTTAAACCATAAAGACTGGATAAACAACCAATGGCTTATCAAATATGTGAATTAAATCATACCTTTATACAGTAGGATCAAACTTAAAATTACCACTGGACATAGAAACCAGTGCTGCAAAAGTGTTAGTTGTAAACAATTTATTAATTTATCCAGCTGAAATATGTTTGGTGAAATATTCCTTTAGCTTCTCCAGTACCTATGGTCCTGAGCAGTTGCATTCGTATAATGAGAAACAGTATAATATTATGAAAATTACCCTTGATATACATATGCTACTTTGTCTCCAACCTATGCTATCTTTCTCTCTCTCTTTTGCTAAAGGAAAACTCTGATTCAGTTATGATCTTGCTAAACATGGATTTCTGCATAGCTTACTCAACCAGTTCACAGCTCTGTAATGACTCTTTGTCCATGTAATCATCACTGCTTTGCTAACATTTGACTTTAAGATACAATCAGGATAATTTTTTGTGTCAAATAGTGAAACGTGATGAAAAGGCTTGGTGATAAAAGGATACTCAAAGGAAAAATCAAGTTTTCATTGGTTGCTTTATTTCTTCTCCTTCTCCAGGCAAGTGAACCTGATTGTCATACGAGTCCAAGAGAGCAATAATCAGAGAGAAATGAAAGAGTAAATTCTTACCACAAACTGGTTGATGTCTCTCTCAAGTCCCATGTTGGGAAGATCTGGCATCATATGTGCTACCACCTTGAATCCAGCATCTTTGGCTAAGTGGAATGATTCACACACAGCCTTTACTGTATGGCCCCTGGAATAAGGAAATTGTTGAGAAACTTACATATACATATTCAAAAATTATGTCCTCCATGATGAAAACCTCTTTGAGTAAACATTTTAAAGTATCTATATTCAAAACTCTTTACCTTTTAAATATTATGAAAACAAATAAAATCTATAAATAACAACAATAAAGGATCAATATAATCACAACATTAATAAGCATGGAACAGAAAAAGGCCTGGAAACTATGTTCTAGACAAAATAACTCTAAGCATGTTGATCAGATTGGTTAAAGTCTTTTTTATGTCCCATTGTCAAAAAAGGAGAAATTCAAATGTTAATAAACATTTTTTATGTTTTCCCCCTTCTAGTGTCACACAATTTTTTAGATAAACCCTATATCCATAATTTTTGATATCAACAGATTTCAAGTTCTGAAGCTACAATCAAGAAGGAAATATATATATAATTAATATATAGTAACTGATTGACACTCATATAAACAAGCCTGTCACTTACACAAACGCTAAAGACAGAGACAGAAACATGTTCAATTGGAAAATGGATGGAGTACACATTTAATAACATTCTTTCTACAAACCTCATTTTCTACCCATATTCTATTTCATGTTACGATATCTGTTAATTTTTCTAACATCAATTGAGTTAATGTAGAAAAAATTAGAAAGGATAGTATATTTACTCAAACATGGAAGATTTACCTTCCATATTGTAATATTCTCTATATTCAATTATTTATTTGTTTGTGAAAGACAACAGGATCCTTAAAAGTATGCAGCTACCTGATATAGGCATGGAATAAAGGGGAAACCTCTTAACAATGAGGACAATCAACCAGTGGAACAGCTTGCCTTCAGAAATCCTGAGTGTTTCATCATCCATTCTAAGAAAAGGGCATTGAGCCATTTAGACTGTTATTTAGAGTTACATTGTGAACTGAGCTTCGTCTAAGCCAGTGGTTCTCAACTGTGGGTCGTGACTCCTTTGGGGGTTGAACAACTTTTTCACAGGGGACGCCTAAGACCATCGGAAAACACATATTTTCGATGGTCTTAGGAACCGAGCCATAATGTTATGGTTGGGGGTCACCACAACATGAGGAACTGTATTAAAGGGTCGCGGCATTAGGAAGGTTGAGAACCACTAATCTAAGCCCTATTAATACACAAAGAGATTCTAGTTAAACAGTAAGTATCAATGTTTAACAAAATAATGTATGGTATTATAACGTTATTGAACACACTAAACAGAAACTAACTGTGTTTTATTTTCTTCAAGTATAACATTTTTGATTAATATAAATAATACAATTTGAGGGGCTTCATTTGTCTATAGAACATAGTTTTAATAGTTCACAAGATCATTTAGGACTAGGTAATCTTTGAAATAATTGAAATTGGTTGCAATGTGTCTACTAGAGAGAAGTGATTTCTTCCTTAGTATTATTTCATGAAGTCTACTCTTGTCCAGTGTGAAAACTCCACCAGGCAATGCAAGAGTAGTTACAACGGCACATAAGAAAGTAACTTCTGACTTTTTTCACCCCCAAGATCCCCATGATCACGTGATCAAAATTTAGACCCTGGACAATGTATTTATGCTGGTTGCCTAGAGTCATGTGATCACATTTTGCACCCTTCCGATAAGCAAAGTCAATGGGGAAGCCCTATTCACTAAACAACCAAGTTACTAATTTAATAACTGAAGTGATTTGCTTAACACTGTGGCAAGAAAGGTCGTAAAATGAGACAAAACTTGCTTAGCAATTGTCTTGCTTAGCAACATGAATTTTGGGCTCAGTTGGGATTGAAGATCGAGGACTACCTTTAATCATAATAGAATCACAATAAAAATACAGGTTAAAACTATAAGATGGGAACAGAGAGAGCAGAATGGAGGGAGGTGGGATCTGCTGGGCCCTTTTACACAGTCATCACTGCATCTTTTGACAAACATTGGTAAATGTGTCTTATAGTTCTACCTGGGCATGTAAAATTTCTCTATTTTTCTACCTTTAGTAAATATTCTACCAAGATGCACAAACTCATCTATCTCTTTGTCACCATTTAGTATAACTTGCAATCTTTCACTCCATTTTTATTAAAACAATTATTCTAGTCAATATACAGGTCCAGTTCCATCTGTTAAATCCTTTGCTTAACATTCCATTGGTTCTCATGCATTTTATTTAATGACACACTGCTCTTATGGCATTCAGCAACCAATATTGGACTCAGTATTTGGGCTAATCAAATCTAGGCCATTCTCTTTCACTAAATTAGCAAATGTGCAAAAATATTTCTCAAAATTGTTGCTACTTTGTTTATTTTATATACTTTTTTATCCTACCTTTTATTATTTGTACAGAAAACTCCTGTCAGCAAACATACCTAATACTCTTTCCTCCTCCTATTTTCTCCACAACAATCACCTGGGAGGTGAGTTGGGCAGAGGGAAGAGAAAGTGAGAGAGTGATTGGCCCAAAGTTACTCAGCTCGCTTTTATGCCTAAGGTGGGATTGAGCAAAAATCGCTAAATTGTAATTTCCTATATTATTTCAGTCAGTTTTCTGCCACACTTTTCCAGACATGCTTGACAATGGATGCCCCCCACCCCCACCCTGCCTTTTCAGGATATTTCTGCATTCAATTGTTTTCCTGCCTTTTTTTTAAACATAGGAATAACAATGGTATTCTTACAAGATTGAAACATTTAAATATTCCAATATTGTTAGTGCTTCTCTTTCATTACTGTTTGGAGGCAAAATTAATGTTTCTTGGTATTTATTTCTGCTGCACTCTGATATATTGCTATCACTTCCATAAGGATCTCTAAAATATATTCCTATGAGCATTTTTTTCAGTTCAATTTCATTGCAAATAATTGCATCACTTTTATTCCCAATTCTGATAGATCTTCTGGAGATTCCACAGTTCTTCTAGGTAAGTCAAGTCAGCTTGGGTCAGGAACTAATGCACTACAGAAACCTCTGAAACTGTATTTTATTCCTGTTGGGTACAACAGAATTTTAAAAGCCTGCCTCAGTCAGTCAGTTATATTTCATGTTTCTTAGCCACCCATCTCATTCAGAAAGGGGCTTTGGGCAGTCTTCCTCTTATTCTTTAGATTATTAAGATGGAGTTATTTTGATTTTCTTTCTCATGCTTTCCCAAGGCTAAGCAGACATTTACTTTCTCCTGTTATCTCTTTTGCAGGGGTGTCAAACTGGCAGCTATTTGACATTATATATTAGTATACATATAAATAAATAAATAAATAAATAAACATAGCGATAAACAGTTTCTCAGATTTCTTGAAAGTATGTACAATAAAGGTCACATTTCTACAATAAAACCCTCATATTCCTGCTATCTTATGTGTAAATGTATGCAAGGTGGTGCATTTTTATATTTTGCTTGCACACTGCCTGTTTCCAAAGGCTCCAGAGTCTAACAATGTCAGCATATAAAATAATAGTCCCAGAAAGCCCTCAGTATATATAAAAATAAAATGATCAAGAAAGATAAAACCCCCAAAATACAAATACCATACATTCATAACTCTATCTTCCCATTACAACACACCCTCCTCCCAGGTAAGATGGAATATGTAGGTATTTCACTTTTTTCTAAAGTCAAAGGACTAAAATGAATAAATCTCTGCCCCAAGGGAATTCCAGAAAGCATGGCAAACATTTGATCAAGCACACTGCCTTGGATATAGAGTGTAAAGAAATTGCTTTTGATTTCTTTGTGCAATTTTCAAATCTTTCCTGCATCCAAAGAGAACATCTGACACATGGAAAAACAAACTTTTGCGGTTTACTAAAATAATCTGCTTTAGTTCTAGAAGTTTTAGTTTTGTATGAATATGCAACAGAATAAGTCAAATTTAGAATTACATACGATGACTAAGACTTTCTGCAATCATAGTAGGGTATAAACCCAAACTTTTTTCAACATTGAATCCCAGGCCTAATATTCATAAATCTATTGGGTCCAGGAAAGTGACTCATCTCAAAGGTAAACTTTGATGTACTTTCCTTTTTTAATATAGTCACTTGTACATATGAACCCCTTAAAATTGGCTCACCCCCAAATTATCAAATCAGCCTGATTCTTTTGCATTAACTTGGATTACAAAAATCACAAATACTTTGTTTACCACTATTATTGACTTAAATTTATTGGCCACCCAATTCCAGTGGACCAGTTGTATTTGGTTTTATTTTTGTTATACAACTGAGACAATTTCCACAAATACCGAAAGGGGTCAGGGATTAAATATACTGCTGGATTAAGGCTATGGACTGATATAGACTTGCATTCTGCTTTCAGGATGCCTAATTCTGTTAACATCTAGCAAGCTGGAGCATATTTAAGCATTTAAGTGAACGTCTCTGGAGTCAGAAGGGTAAGCAGGGCTGAGCTTGGTTAGAGTTTAGATGGGAGACCTCCAGGAATACCAGGGGTGTCAATTAGACCTGTACCACTGCCAAGAAAACCTCGTGGACATTTGAAGTACCAGCATTGAGTTCATATGGAAAGAAAATAATTGCTACGCCAGAAGACATAATCTCTGGCCTAGTGCTGCCAAATGGCACAAATGACTTGGGGATATTCTTTTTTTTTTTTTTTTTTTGTCTACCATAAACCTACTGCCAGTTAAGATTTGTTCTCCGGCCAAAAATTACCATTATTTATAAGGGATTAGAGAAGGTTTTTTTTTTCTCTTTGACCATTTATTTCAAACTATAATAAATCTCAATGGTATTCATATATGCCAAATCGTAGCATAGACACCAAACTAAGAAGCTCTGAAGTTGCTGTGAAGATGTTGCAATAATCTGACTATTTAGGCTGCCTCTTATATATTAAAACCCAACTGTGCAAGATGGTTTTTAAAGTTACCTCAGCCCTCAAGAAATAATAAATGAGAAACAGTTCAGCTACTGCAATCTGTGAGATGAATTTCAGGTAGCCCTCAACTTATAAGAGTTCGTTCAGGAACTGTTCAAAAGTTACAACAGCAGGGAAAAAAGTGACTTATGATTTTTTTTCACACTCACGACCTTGCAGCATCCGCAAGATCATGTGTTCAAAATTCAGATGTTTGATGACTGGTTCATATTTATGACCACTGCAGTGTCCCAGGGTCATGTGATTACCTTTCATAATCTTCTGAAGAGCAAAATCAATGGAGGAGCCAGATTCACTTCACAACCGGGTTAGTAACTTATCAACTGTGGCAAGAAAAGTCGTAAAGTGGGGCAAAACTTGCTGAAAAAATGTCTCACTTAATAACAGAATTTTTGGGTTCAATTGTGGTCATAAGTCAAGGACTACCTGCATATTTCACAGACTATATTTTTATGACTTGATAGAATGACTGTGAGTGACTTGGCTTCTTACAAAACACTTGTTTACCACCTGCTTCCCCATCACTCTTTATTATCCCAAGATAATACCTACCATCTCAATTTATGGAGTAGACACATTCCATACACAACACTGAGCTCCAAGCAGACACCACTTTTCTCACTGTCAGATACATGAGTCTCAAATACTTTCTTAAAAGTAAAGGTAAGGTAAAGGTGTATTTTGTGGTGCGGTACACTGACTTCCTATATATTTTTAATTTTAAAAAGGATAACAAAAATCAAAACAATCTGGTGGTCAAAAGAATATGGTAGGCATCAGAGATGGTATTCAGCCAGTTCTGACCTGTTCTGGAGAACCGGCAGCAGAAATTTTGAATAGTTCGGAGAACTAGCAAATACCACCTCTGACTAGCCCTGCCCCCATCTATTTGCTGCCTCCCAAATCCCAACTGATTAGCTGGGTCTTCTTTTGTTGCCCTGCACAGGAGAATGGAAAGCAGGTTAGTAGGGTGGGGAGGGAATGGAGATTTTACAGTATCCTTCCCCTGCCACACCCACCAGACCACGCCTACAGAACCAGTAGTAAAAAAATATGAATACCACCACTGGTAGGCATGCTAAGCAATGTGCACACATTGCCTACATAAAGCACAAATCCAGCCAGGAATCTTGGAAGCAGGAAACACTGAAAATATAGCCATCTTTCCATGGAAGATTCTGGCAGAGTCTCATTTCTCAATTTGTGTACTCTCTCTCTAAAAACTTCTAACTCCTTTTTGTCTGAAATGATATAGGATTTCCTGCCTGATCAGGGGATTGGACTAGAAGACTAGAAGACCCTTACAACTCTGTTTTTTGTTGTTTTACCTTTGTTTCCCAAGTCTTACCTGTTAGTATCTCTGGCCACATCTTCATAAATGCTTTGTACTCCAATTTCCAGCCTTGTGCATCCATAGGACAACATATCACTCAAATGCCGTTTTAGGCAATAATCTGGCCTGGTCTCGATAGTAATCCCAATGCACTTTGTAAGGCTTCGCTCAGAGTATCTGTAGAAGGAAATAATATGGAAAGTGAAGTGAAAAAGAACTATAAATGAAATGTGTTAAGTTTAAGATCATTCATGTTATGGTCCACATGTTACATCTATCTAAGCTGGCACAGCTCATTACAATCACTGGCTTCAGAGAATATTTTAGCAAATCATTTTATGACAGCTACAACAATGGTGCATTCAGAACTGTCCCTAAATCTCTGCAGTCTGCCACTCAAATATTCTGTAAGCTAGGAACTTTTGCTAAAAGATAGTCTGGAGCTGATCTCACTTGTGATTATCCACTGCACTGAAAAACTATGCTGCTTCATGTCATAATAGCTTTGGAGAAAAAGGACATTTGCTTGAATGTTTTCTCTTTTCAGGATACTATTTCCTTTAGACACGTTTCAATGTGAACTAGTTTTAAAGAAGTGTTAATTCTACTTCCAGCATTAGGAAACAAAGCAGTCTTTTCCCCCCTCTATGACACGGGTGTCAAGCTCGCAGCGTCACATTGTCGTCACATGATGTTTTGTGACGTTTTTCCCTTTGTGGAGCTGGGGTGGGCATGGCCTACATGTGATACATTTGATCGGCAGGCTGCCAGGTTGACACCCCTGCTCTATAAAAAGAACCAGAGAACAACGTCTATCATAAAATTGTGATAAAATCTTGTATTTGTAAGAACATTTGATCGGCAGGCCGCCAAATTCTTACAAATACAAGATTTTATCACAATTTTATGACAGACAAATCAACATGTGAATTGTCTTGAAAATGTTTTTGAAGCTCACCAAAGACTGGTGCATGTCCACTATGCTTCAAAGAACTGCAGCCTTGACTTGAGTGCATGCCTGTGCATAGTGTCTTCCTATTTCATGGGACTGATTTGCAGATGAGCCACCTCATTCAAGGCTAGCACAAGAACCGCCTATCCCCAAATGAAAACCTGTGAATCTCGGCAGTTAAATGTTTTTACGCTGCATTTTAGGGAAGTGTTTATCTGAAATACTTCAATAAGAAAAATCAATCAAAATTAGTTTGTATTTGTAGACATCCTTTTATTTCAGTTAAAATTATCATTATTTTACACTCCATTTTGGAAGCAATACTGTATTGCTTTATTAAACATATGGGAGAAGGAGGGGGTTGCTACTACTTCAGTTGGTTTGAGAACCATGCCACAGGCTACTATGTGAGGAGGTAGCAACAAAAGGCTTGGAAAAGATACTCAGATGCTATGTCTATATCTACAAAGATCACAGCTGTGAAGGCAATGCTCTTCCCTGTGACGAAAGTGTGAAAGTTTGAGTTTGAAGGAAAAGAACAGAAGTAGAGCACTGACGCTTCTGAACTTTGTTGTTGGAGAATACAACAGCAAAGAAAACAAACAAATGGATCACAAAACAATAAATCACTGTTGTCACTTGAGATGCAAATGATCATCTGGCTCTATTATATTTTGGCACAGTATGAGAAGAACCAGTTCTCTTAGGAAGTCCATAATGCTGAAAAAGATGGAAGGAAATAGAAGAAGGTGACCAACAGCAAGACCAAGGTGGATAAGACTTGACCTGCAGTGGTAATAGGAACTTAGCTGGGGGAACCTAAAGAACTAGATTGGCAATAGATGCTCCTGAAGAAGGCCTATCTAAGAACCAAGAAAGGTGGAACGGTACGTGATCAATCAATTCCAGTGGATAAATATTATTACTTTCACTGGATTTTAATACCTTAATCAATTTGAATCTGCCCTGGGGAGAAAGATGGGGTACTGTTCATTAGTCTTTCCCAAGTTAGTGAACTAGATGCTGCTTCACAGTCTCAAAAGGAGTCCCTTGCTGAATTTTGGAATCCATTGGAAGCAAAATCTAGCTCCAGTTGGAGAGAAGATAATTATAGTCTCTAGAGAACCCTAAAAAAAAATCTTTTTCTTGCCTCTGGTCTGTCAACTTCCTATAACTACTGTAAATCTTTTACTTTCAGCCACATCCCACACTTCAGGGGAAAACGTAGTTTTCAGATGCCCATTTTCAATGACTGAATGGTGGAACACAAATTTTCCGCTGATGACTAATATATAGTGCATTGTTGCAAAACACAACCTGGCAAATAAAATCAAAGGTAATATATCTTGATTCTAAAGTAACCATTCTACTTTGAAGTTGTATAAAAAGCATTTTAAAGAGGAAGAACACAATTAAATATAAAAAGAGATAGAAAATATGTTATCAACTCCATTTCCGACTTACAGTCAGGATATCATCTGCTCACTGCTACAATTCTGCATTGCAGCAGCTACTGTTATTTGTCAGAGCCATACTATGCAGCAAGTTAATCTAGAAGTTAACTTGTAGAAATGTATTTCTTGAAGTCTAGATTAGATTATTGTAATATAACTTGGCATCATATTGATCTGTTACGAATGCAACATACATAGAAAAATATAGATTAATAACCACTATATCCTATTAAGTCCAGAAAAGCAATAGCAACTTTGAGGAAAATGGCTGAGCTTACTGGAGGATTCACAATGGAGGCAGGTCACCAGAATGGAACTTAGAAAAATTATAGACAAAACAGAGTTGCATAATCCACAATTTACCCATTCTACAAAGTGTATTCATAGACAAGGACGGCAAGCAAGGTAAGACAGCCAATAAAGTCAATTCATGTTCCTACCAATAACCAGGACATAAAAAAGCAAGTGACATGGTTCAGGAATCAGGCACTGTATAGGACATCATCAGGGAATAATTCAAGCCATTTAGATTCTTTGAACCTAACAATGACCAAGTCCAAGAATGACCAATGTTCCTTCTGGAACTTCATAGGGAATTTGATTCTGAAAGTTGCCAATCCACCCGTACATTTTCAAGATGCCAAGTACTCAATGAACCTATTCTAAATGAGTAGCAATTAAGGTATATCCAGTCAATACTGAATATCTCTTCACCAAAATAGGTAACTGAATAACAACAATAACTTACAAAAAGGACATTCAGTGATATGCTATTATTAGAGGGAAGAGGAATATTCTTGTCCCTTTCTGGAATTGTTGTGCAGACGTTTTAAACATGGTCTGTTACAGAGTTTTCTGATATTAGACTAGGGTCTTGACAACATCACTTTTGTTGACCTGGAATTGAGGTGCATGACTGCATATCATTGGGTATCTTTCTCATATTTTCTGTAGTGTAGCCTGAATTCTTTCATAAGAATAGCCAACTCTGAACTGTAGTCAATTCTTCAAGGATTCCCCCCCCCCCACACTAATAGGATTTTTTAATAAATTATAGCAGATTAGAAATCTTATTGTAGAGACTGGGCTATCATTTATTTGGCTGCTCTCAGCAAACAGCTCTGCGGCTACTATCTGTTAGCAGAACAATTCTTGCTACTGAATTACTTACTGACAAATAATCCCTTCCCTTTCAGGGCACATTTTATTGTTTTTATTTATTGTAGGAATGCTTTTCTGAATTCAGATTCGTTACAATGTTTCATTATATTTTAATATTTTACACTGAAATAGGGTTATTTTAATAAGCAGTTTAGAAATACTTTTCAAATAAATAAAACTCACTGCATAGAACATGTAGTTTAAAGGGATAGATCATGAACCACAGTCAGCATTTCAAGCCAAAGCTGGATGAAGCAGAACCTATTCTATTCTGGTCTAAGCAAGTCAAATATTAAGTGACTTGAAAATTTTATGTTTGGATAGAAGAGAATTAGAAAGAGAAGCCACAAAAGCATATTTGGCATGTAGGAAGGAAATTTCAAAGTCAGACTTACATGGTTGCATGCAAACTTTATAAAATGTTAATCATAAGTTGGATTTTTTCAAATGATAAAGATATTGTCTTTATGTATTTGTCTCATGGCAACTGTGATTATTTCAAAGATATAAAAGATATGAAATGGAATTGCTATGTTAAGGAAAGGATTTTATGCTAAGGCAGGGCTATTATTTTCTGAGAATATTTCCTCCCACTGTTATTCCACTTGCTTTAGCTTTTATGGATCCTAGTATATGCAGATGCGCAAATCGTACATTTCCAAACGGGAAATGACCTCAGGATGTGGGTCATGCTCTATGCTGTGGCATATGAGATGCAAGAAACAGCCAGACTGTGTGTTAGCTGGATCAGGAGGAATGTTAATTATTTTTAGCACCTCCTTTCACTCCCAGAATTTTTTGGGTCTAGATCAGGGCTGTCAAACTCCCAGCTGGCGGGCCGGATGTATCACATGCTGGCCATGCCCATGCCCAATTTAATGAAGGGGAAAAAAGTCCCGATATGTCACATGACGCCACTATGATGATGTGAGTTTGACACCCTTGGTCTAGATGTTAAATATATGGTCACTCTCAGTTTTGTAGAAATTATGTATAATTTTTAAGCATTCCTTAAAACTTAAGAGCAAGCCACAGTGTCTTTCATAAAGAAATGGAGACATGAATGTTAGGAACTTCCTGAAGCCTGGCAGTTATAAAACATTGTTAGCCTTGAACATCTGGACAGTTGTCCGGTCTTGTTAGCAAGAGAATTAAGAAATCATCACACCCTAGTGTATTAGTACAATAAAATATTTTGCTAACTATCCACTTATCAAAAAGCCTTTTCTCTAACTTTTTAATAAATCTGATTAAAGATGATTTTGGGAGAATCTTGTTTTCTGTTAAGCATATATTGTGATTGAAGAATGTAAAGCAAGCATTGGGAATTAAACAAAAGAGAAAATAAACCACTGGCCTCTTGATTGAAACAGTTATAACAAAATGTTATTGTTTTTCTTACTTAAGGATAGTCAGGATAAAGAATACAATGGCTACAACTTCATAAATCAACTTTTAAAAACTTTTATCTGTTACTATACAAAACTGACTCCAATGTAACTGAGGAAGAAACCAATCAATTCTTAAAGGCTAGGTCATACTGGCCGACGGATGCAAAACGTATGTAAAAAGGACACAGCAGACAAGAACATTTTCCATCCGTTGTTATCCGCTCTCAAAAGGGGCAAAAATTTGCATAAACAGAATGGAAAAGAACGGAAAGGAACGGACGGGGAGAGGACGTAGCGAGGATGTTAAGCGGACGCTCAACGGAAGCCTAGAGGATGGAAGCAGATGGAAGCAGATGGCACATCCGCAGGGCTTCTGGGGGAGAACAGCAAAGCGGACGCGTAGAGGACGGAATGGATGCATAGTGGATGACGCGGATGCTTCACGGACACCTAGCGGATGCGTAGCGGATGCAAAGCGTTCACTGCCCATGCGGGGAGGATGCATTGCGTAAGCTCCGCAGATATAAAAGGAGGCAGCCCGCAAGCAGGTCACCATTCAGAGGAAAGACCTGCTGCCAGAGACATCTTCATCAGAGACCATGGGGAAGAAGAGGAAGCCTGTGCTTACTCCTGCCAGCCCTGGCAAGAAGGACAGAACCACCATCCCACCCCCTGGCGCTGACTCTACTGTTGCTGGTGCTTCTGCTGGTGCTTCTGCTGGCGCTGCTGGTGCTTCTCCTGCTGCTGCTGCTGCTGGTGGTGGTGCTTCTGTTGCTGGTGCTTCTGTTGCTAGTCCTGCTGCTCCTGCTCCTGCTGCTGATGTGGTGGACCAGCCCCAAGGCCCTCAAAGCCCTGCTGATGAGGGCCGAGAAGGCCCTGCCAGAGGGAGGAAGAGGCAATCGAAGGAGAAGAGGGAGAGGAAACAGTACTACATTGCAGAGGACCATGAGGACGAGGTGCTCGAATGGCTGAGGGAGAACGAGTACCTGTGGAGGAAGGGCCACAGGCTATATCGAGACACCAAGTGGAAGCAGGTGGCTTGGAGAGAGAAGACGGAGAGCCTGGGCTACACTTCTGATGTCCTCCTGGGGTGGTGGAAGCATATGCACACCTGGTATGGCAAGCTGCACCTGAAGAGATCCGGGCAGGCCGCTGTCAAGCTGACGGACCGGGAGACCTACGTCATGGCCTGGTGCAGCTTCCTGGAGGGTGAGATCCGCCACCGAGGAGCAGCCCCTCTGTCAACCCTCTCCCTCAGACAGCCCACAGAGAGCCACTCCTCTTCCAGCCAGGAAACAGCCAGTGTGTCCAGGCAGGTGTGTGCGGAGCGCCCCAAGACAGAGACCCCCCCGACAGCTGCACACCCCATGCCGGAGAATGTGGAGGATCCCCTGACGCAGATGGAGCAAGAGGAGGCCGCAGACACCAGAGACCAACCCACCCCCACCCCCAGCTCCACCTCCACAGAAAGCAGGCAGAGAGGCAGACCGAAGGGACAGAGCCACACTGTCCTCTTGGAGATCAGGGACACAATCAAGAACAGCGCAGATCTCCTCTCTCAGCTGGTCACTTCGAGATTCCATCCTCAAACTGCAAGCCCTTCCTCACCTACGTGACCCAGACCCTCATGGGCATGCCCGAGCCCCAGTACAAGGTGATGAAGGAGAGGATCACTGGGCTTCTGCACCACCCTCCAGGCCCAGCTGAACCTGCTTCCACCCACTCCAGGTCTGCTCCTTCACCCCAGGCGATGTCACAGCCCTTCCAAGGCTTTCAACAGTCCCTCTCCTACCAAGGCTACGGCTACCAGGACCTCTCTCAACAGAGGCAGCCCTTCCCAGTCCAGGCCCAGGTTCAGTGCCTGCCACAGATGCCACCGACGCCACAGATGCCACCAACGCTTCACCTTGCCCAGCTGCAGACCAGAGAGCCCCACTACACTCCTCCTTCCTCCACCTCATAGCCAAGCCCCTCAACAGAACATCTGTTATCGGTCCTGTGCCTGACATCCCAGGTCCTGGATGAAGGGCCTCTCAACCTCACGGGCCTGAGCCAGCTGTCTGAGAGCTTCCTGCACACACCATCTCCTGTTGTCCTCTCAGGGCCAGGCACGCCAATGGCACCTCAGACCAGCACTCCAGTCACTGCCACCTCCACAGTCCCTGGACCCTTTACATTTGAGACCATGGGCATGCCTCAGAGCGACTGAGAACAGTGCCAGAGACTGAGTTGTTACCTGTTGACTTTATCTTTCCTTGAGACACTTTACTTGGGTCATTTTGCTTTTATAGTTTGTTATTAATAAAGGTTGTCTTTGCTTCACACACTTGGTTCATTTCTTTTACTTAATAAAGTCTTGCTGGAAACTTTTAGAAAATGGTTAAGCCTTTGCATGCTTGTGGGATGGGCAAGGATAGCTGTGGGATGGATAATACCTGTGGGATGGGCAAGGATAGCTGTGGGATGGATAGGAGCTGTGGGATGGGCAAGGATAGCTATGGGATGGATAATAGATGTGGGATGGGCAAGGATAGCTGTGGGATGGATAATAGCTATGGGATGGGTAAGGATAGTTGTGGGATAGATAAACCTCCAGTGCAAGCATCGTGGGACTGTATGGTCCACCCTCCCAGCTGCCACACTTATGGCCCTTTTTTATCAATTACAATTTATTCATTGATCAACATATTTCAACATAAACACAACTCTTTATTAAATGCCCTGTTCATTGTAGGGCCACTCAACATACATGGCACAATCTCATCAGTGTTATGAGACAGGCTCAAGGAAGCATCCATTAAGCATCTACCATCCTGTCTTGCAACTCCACTGCTCTCGCTGAGGAGTTGCACCAGTGTTTCAGGAGGTTGTGCTGCTTCTTCCCTTCACGTGAAGCTCTGTTGGGGCCTTGCACATCCACAGTGTCTATCAGGTTTTGTCCTTGCCTCCATTCACCAGGCTCCGTGTCCCCATTGCCTTGACGGTCCACAAGCCTGTTCTGCAACACTGGGTAGCGGGTGCGCATGAGACTGTGCAGGATTCAGCAAGCTTCCACGATGTTCCTCACAGTCTGTGGGTGATGCTGCATGGTGGTAAGAAGTACCTGGAACCTGTTGGCCAGGATGCCAAAGGCATTCTCCACCACCCACCTTGCCCTGGACAGCCTGTAGTTGAAGATCCTCTCTTCACGGGTGAGGTATTTGGAGGTGTAGGGCTTCATGAGGTAGGTTCTGAGGGAGAAGGCGTCATCCCCCACGATGAAGTAGGGCACACCTTGTGTGTCGTTGGGCAGGGGGTCTGGATCTGGGAAACCCATGATGAGGTTGCGTTCCAGCCCCTCCTTGAGGTCACTGGCATTGTATACCTGGGCATCTGAAGCTGACCCGTTGCCTGAAGCATCGATGTACATGAACTTGCTGTCAGCATCAACCATGGCAAAGAGGATGATGCTGAAGAAGCCCTTGTAGTTGAAATAATTGGAGTTGGGTGGAGCTTTGCAGGCCACGTGCTTCCCATCTATGGCTCCAACGCTGTGGAGGAAGTTCCACCTCTGATACCACTCTTCTGCAACTTTCTTCCAGCCTTCTTAAGTGGTGGGAAACTGGAGGAGCTCCTCCACGTATTCCTCGATGATGGCCTGCACCACTTCTCTGACCACAATGCTGATGATGTTGTGTGGCACCCTCCAGGCATACTGCATGTTTCTGTACGTGGTTAGAGGCCAGGTGCCGCAGAGTCAGTGTCACCTTCAGCCCAGTGTCCAGGCTGGGACGGAAGTTGGTGCTCGGCTTGGTCAACTTGGGTCTCAGACGCTCCACAACTTCGTCAAACATGGCTGGTGGCATCCTCATTAAGTTCTGGAATGCACGAGAGTCTTCATTCCTCAGCTCCACCATCAGCTTGTCATAGAGTCCAAACTCCACTCTTCTCCTGATCCATCTTCAGACCCAGACAGCTCTTATACGTCTCCTTCTTCTCCTTGCATAGAAAAGGTGAAGCAGTCTGAAGAGGGCTTGGTTCTGGTGTTCAATGATGGCGGCTACCAAAAGGAGTGTGCGTTGATCCATGGAGATCAATGGATGATGTTGAAGAGCAAGAGCAAGGCTGAAGAGGTTTGCACACCACGTCTGCTGGGCTGAAAGTGAGATCCAGGTGATTTCCTCCCCCTTTTTATAGAAAATATCAGTTTTCTGCTAGGTGTCCTTCTGCATCCTCTAGACATCCTGCAGACATCCTAAATATCCAAGATACATCCCATATACAAACGTTTTTTCCGTTTTAATGCTTTCTATATGAGATGCATCCTCTTTCATCCTTTCTATGTCTGTGCTACTAACTCTGTGTGGACGTTCCACGTCCGTTTCGCTTCCTCTCTCTTTCTGTTTTCCGCTGGAGCAGATGCGAGTTGCGCGGATGCACAGCGGATGCCGAGCGGATACAGCGGATGTTTAACGGATGACAACGGACGTAGAATGTTTGTTCCCCGTATGTGTCACGGATGTAGAATGGACGCGGCGGAAAGTTCATCCGCTCAAAAAGTTTTGTGCAGCTCAAAACTTTTTGAGCGGATGAAATCTCAGTAGACGGATGCTGGACGGATAGAACGTATGAATCACGCACGCAGTGAGTACAAAACGGATGCATCGCGTTAATCAATGGATGGCAAGTGTTTCTCCCCATTTTACATCCTCTTTGCATCCATTGGTGCAGTGTGACATGGGCTTTAGGTAACATATCTCTTACAAAGATCACATATGATCAAACTTCCTCTCTAGCTGTACCTTTATTTCTTCGGAAAATAATAGATTCCATTAAAATCATAAAAAGAAGAAAAGCTCCATTCCTGATGGTTACTCCATTGAGTATTGTATAACGAATATTGATTTTTTTTTGCCTGTTTTCTGGCATCCACTTTTTACTCATTATATTGTGAAATTACTTTTCCAATGCTTCTTCATATAGGATATATACAGTACTTTCTCTTTCCACAGTCATCATACTTTTTCTCTTGTTTCTTTCATTGCTTTATCTTTCATTCCCATTTTTTGCCAAGATAGTTCATGCATTAATTCATATGGGAAAATTGAAAACTATCTCACAAGACAATGAAAAATCTAAGATTCACACTCAGGAAACATTTAGAACATTATTTAATATTAAGCTTGCATTCATTCAAATCAATGTTCATCTCTCTACTGAGTTTCATTTAACAAGAGGGCTATTTGTTTTATTTAGGGAGAAAAAAAGATCTCAGCTTGTATCTGAGTTTGGTATTTCCCCAAAATGGGGAATTTTATTTACTTATCTATTCTTTAGAACTTTGGGAGAATTTATGGGGCAAACTTAGACCAATCCATTATATTGTGAGAAACTTCTCCCACAACCTATCTTAAACTATAAACAAGTGTATACATGATCTGAACACAAGTTATATTCATGCTCCTCTCCCACATACTTTTAACTACCTTACATAATGAAACCTTCTTGAAAACATCTATCCATCCATCCTTCCATCATCAAATCTGCCAAAAACTCCCAGACATTTATAATAAGTGTTAAATTGAGCTGGTCCTAAAATATTTTATGATATATTTATATTTATTGGCACCCAACTCCTGTGGACTATGCTTTCTGATTTTTCTCAGTGTCAATGGGATTTCTAGTTTTTCTCGGGTTCCATTGTTTTAAACTGAAAACAGAGATAGGTATTATAGAAACCTTGTAGAATTGAGATGGACATAGTCATCTCTGGATGAAACCTCTGGGGAAATATAAAGACAAAGAGAACATAGCATGAAGCATCAAAATGTAGAAGTAGTTGAGTTAACTGGTGGTATCTTGGATGAAAGAACTTTCAACAAACAAGCCTCTTTAAAAAGCCTTAAAAACAGATAATACTATCATCAGACAAGAGAAAAGGAAATCACCTTATACTGAATATATTGGCTGCTTTGGATTATCTTCCTTGACTCAAAGAGGCATTCCAAGTCTAAGGCAAGGTTTCTACAAGGTCCCAGCAGATCAATATCCTTTAGCAACTGCAGATGCCAGAAATTGAATCCAAGACAATCTGCACACAAGACAAATGCTTTATCCTTGAGATATGCTTTCTCCCTGCATATCAGATGCCATAGTAAAGATCAACATGCAAAGGTCACAACTACTGTGTCACAGTTGCCCTCAGAACGTGTGGCTATCCCTGGTGGGCCTTCATCAAACCTCAAAAAAGACTCTACAGGAGTTCCTCTATTAAGAGATAACAAAGAGAACAATAAATGAAGCAATGTTGGCATTCCATATGTTGCAGGAATAAGCTCAAGAGGATCTTCAGCCAACACAACATACATGCATACTTTAAACCCAAGAATACATTAAGGCAGAATCTTGTCCACCCCAAGGATAAACATCCAAACACAACTGAACAGTGTGGTATATATGCAGTACAATACAATGAGCCATATGCAGATCAGTACATTGAGGAAACAAAACAACCACTTAATAAATGCATGGCTCAACATACAATAGGAGAACAAACACATCAGGACTAGATTCAGCAGTCCATCTGCATTTAATAGACAAAAGCCACTCTTTTGAAGACAGCAAAGTCCACATTTTGCACAGAGAGGACCGCTAGTTTGAAAGAGGTGTCAAAGTGGTCATCTATATCAAAATTGAATAGCCGTCTCTCAACAGAGGGGGAGGGTTACAACATCATCTATCTCTAGTCTACAACACTGTCCTTTCAACAGTTCCAAGAAGGCCCCACACCCATTTGCACTACTCAGGTGACCCTGATGACACAGATAAACCTCCAGGTGGCCTCAATGACTCTATAAAAGAATGCAAATGACCAGCTGTCTGCAAGGAGTATAAATCCTTCCAGTTTCCACCATCCAGTTAGAGCTGAGGAAGCTTCTTGGATGAGAGGCGAAACATTTTCAAAGAAAAAACAGAAAGTAAAGTTGCCTCTTGAAAAAAAAAAGCACCTGTGGGACAACTATGACTTAGATGACTGAGAATCTCTATAGACATTTTACTGTCTCATAAGCATTAGAAGGATCTTGACCTGAGTCTGGTTCATTGGTCAGTACTTACATACTTATTCACATGAAGGATAATATGCATTTTGCATTTATTTTTATTTCAAATCCATTACTAAGCATACACGCTGCTCAAAGAAACCTTATCTCACCTGAAAAAAGTTTAATAAAGAGCTAGAAAGCACCAAAATATTGAGATATTTGGATACCTATGTACTCTTTTTGGACACCTATGTTGATTTCTACGTTGGTACAGAAGAACTACTAAAGGATATCTCTCTTCCTACTTGTTCATTTCTATATATTCCTTGGTCAATTGTGGTTCTCAGATGAGTGTTTCATCTAAGATACAGTTCATGATTTTTAAGTAAATCCCAATGATTTTGAAGTCAAAGAGAATGTTTCAATTCTTTCAAAAATTCAAGGAAAAACTGAGATGAAAATCCCAACTTTCATTTTAGCATTGAATCACTGTATGTTGCATTAAAATCTGTATCTAACTGTACATCAGTAATGTTTTATCAGACATATTTACAGTGAGATGTGTTTATCTCAAAGCAGTAATATAGAAATAAAATGAAACATCCACTGAATTCTAGTGGGAGTAGCCAGATATGACACTCAACTCTTCTCCAATTTCACAGTTGAGGAAGTAATACTGGGCACAACTACACCACCAAGAAAGTTCTGTTAATTTATGCTTACAGAAAATTTAACAACCTCTTCTCGTCACCTAATATGGTTCACATTAAAGCCCATGTCACACTGAACCAACGGATGCAAAGAGGATGTAAAACGGACAAAAAACCTTGCCATCCGTTGGTTAACGCGATGTATCCGTTCTGTACTCACTGCCTCTGTTTTGCTTCCTCTCTATCCATCCAGCATCCGTTTATGGATGTTTCATCTGCTCAGAAAGTTTTGGGCTGCCTAAAACTTTTGCGCGGAAAATGTATCCAGTTCGTCTGTTCTGCATCCGCTACGTATCCGCTAGGCATCCGTTATGCATCCGCTATATCCGCTAGGCATCCGCTACGCATCTGCACAACTTGCATCCATCCAGACGCAGGGAGGAAGCGGAACGGACGCGGAACGGATGCAGAACGGATGCCTAGCGGATGCAGAATGAAAACAAAGCGTTTAAAACAGAAAAAACGTTCGCAGAGGGGACCTATCTCGGATATTAAGGATGTCTACAGGATGCCTAGAGGATGCTTAGAGGATGCCTAGCGGAAAACCTATACTGCCTATAAAAAGGGGGAGCAACTCGCCTGCATCGCACTTTCAGAACAGCAGCCCAGCGGTGCAGACCTCTGCAGCCTTCATCTACCTCTTCCTCTTCCACAGCATCCAGTCATGTCCACCGTGGATTGTAACAAAGTCCTTTCGGCAGCCACCATCGTTGTGCAACAGTGCGAAGCCATCTGCAAGCTCTGTGAACACTACTGCGAGAAGAAAAGGAGCCACCCAAAAAGAGTCTGGGTCCGAAGATGGTTCACCAGTAGAGCGGAGGACGGACTGTACAACAAGCTGATGGTGGAGCTCAGGAGCGAAGACACTTGAGCGTTCCAGAACTTCATGAGGATGCCTCCGGCCATGTTTGACGAAGTTGTGCAGCAGCTGACACCCAGGTTGACCAAGGCAAACACCAGCTTCCGGCCCAGCCTGGAACCTGGGCTCAAGGTGGCACTCACTCTGCGCCACCTGGCCTCAGGGACCTCCTACAGGAGCATGCAGAACAGCTGGAGGGTGCCATCCAACACCATCAGCATTGTGGTCAGAGAAGTGGTGCAGGCCATCATCGAAGAATACAAGGAGGAGCTCCTCCAGTACCCCTCCACTGAAGAAGGATGGAAGAAAATTGCAGAGCAGTGGTATCAGAAGTGGAACTTACCACACACCGTTGGAGCCATAGATGGCAAGCACGTGGCCTGCAAATGTCCAGCCAAGTCGGGGTCCACTTATTTCAACTCCAAGGGCTTCTTCAGCATCATCCTCTTTGCCATGGTCGATACTGACTGCAAGTTCATGTACATCGATGCTTCAGGCAACGGCTCATCTTCGGATGCCCAGGTATACAACGCCAGTCACCTCAAGGAGGAGCTGGAAGGCAACCTCATCGTGGGCTTCCCAGATCCAGAACCCCTGCCCAACAACACACAAGATGTGCCCTACTTCATTGTGGGGGATGACGACTTCTCCCTCACAACCTACCTCATGAAGCCCTACACCTCCAGACTCCTCACCCATGAAGAGAGGATCTTCAACTACAGGCTGTACAGGGCATGGCGGGTGGTGGAGAACGCCTTTGGCATCCTGGCCAACAGGTTCCAGGTACTTCTCACCACCATGCAGCATTGCCCAGAGACCGTCAGGAGGATCATGGAAGTTTGCTGCACTTCTTTTGGTAGCTGCCATCATTCAACACCAGAACCAAGCCCTC
>BLBF01000036.1:4284326-4316943 GCA_015471245.1 Laticauda colubrina
GAGCCTGTCTCATCACACAGATGAGATTGGGCCATGTATGTTTGGTTGGCCTACAATGAACAGGGCGTTTAATAAAGAGTTGTGTTTATGTTGACATGTGTGGATAATTATTACATTATTATTGATAATAAAGGGCCGTAGGTGTGGCACCTGGGAGGGTGGACCATACAGTCCCACTATGCTTGCACTGGAGGTTTATCTATCCCACAGCTATTACCCATCCCAAAGGTACCCCTGCCCATCCCACAGGTATCCCTGCCCATCCCACAGCTATCCTTACCAATCCCACAAGCATGCAAAGGCTTAAACCATTTCTAAAAGTTTCCAGCAAGACTTTATGAAAAAAAAGAAATGAAGCAAGTGTGTGAATCATAAATAGACTTTATTAACAACAAGCTATAAGACAAAAATGAGTCTCTGGCACTCCTCTTGGTCGCTCAGTCCCAGGGGTGAAGGGTGCAGGTGCTGTGGAGGTGGCTGGTGCTGGAGTGCTTGTCATTAGCACCTCCAGAAGCAGAAGCAGCAGAAGCGCCAGCCCCAGAAGAGGAGCCCGTGCTGCAGAAGTCCCAGCAGAACCAGAGTGAGGGCCAGGGGGCGGGATGGTAGCCCTGTCCCTCTTGCCAGGGCTGGCAGCAGATGGCTGAGGCTTGCTGTGCTTCCGCATGGTTGTGGGGTTGCTGGCTGGCAGGGAGGCTGGCAGGAACCAAGGCTGGCAGAAAGGCTGGCACCAAGGCAGGCAGGAAGGCTGGTAGGGAGGCTGGCACCAAGGCAGGCAGGAAGGCTGGCAGGGAGGCTGGCACCAAGGCTGGCAGGGAGGCAGGCACCAAGGCTTGCAGGAAGGCTGGCAGGCAGACATGAACCAGGCTGGCAGGCAGACATGAACCAAGGCTGGCAGGAAGGCAGGCAGCAAGGCTGGCAGGCAGACCGGCTGGCAGGGAGGCTGGCAGGGAGGCTGACAGCAAGGCTGGTAGCAAGGCTGGCAGGCAGACATGCAGGCAGGGCAGGCAAGGCAGTCGATGTGTCCGGCAGCAGGTCTTTCCTCTGAATGGCGACCTGCTTCCGAGCTGCTTCCATTATATCCGCGGGGCTGACGCAATGCATCCTCCCCGCATGCGCAGTGAACGCCAGGCATCCGTTCGGCTTCCGCTGTGCATCCGCTAGGCTTCCGCTCTGCATCCGCTTTATCCGTTCGGCGTCCGCTCTGCTTCTGCTGTATCCGTTCCGCGTCCGCTTCGCTGAGGTCCCCCGGAAGCCTAGCGGATGTGCCACCCACTCCCATCCGCTCCCATCCGCTGGGCTTCTGTTCCGCATCCGCTTTACATCCGCCCTGCGTCCTCCCCGCGTCCGTGTTATCCACTCTGGTTATGCAAATTTTCGCCCCTTTTGAGAGCGGATAACGGATGGAACATTTTGCTCGTCCGCTTTGTCCTTTTTGCATCCGTTGGCCAGTGTGACATGGGCTTAACAAAAGACATAAGATGCCCATGAGGAAATTAAATTCTTTTAAATATTTTTTTAGAAAATCTTATGAGAAATTAGTCTATTACAGTGTATTGTATTTATTTAGAAGGACACAGCTGGCTCCACCATTCATAAAATGACGAGTAGCTTTATTTGGAGAAGTACAGCATATATCTGTTCTCCCATGTCCAAAGAGAATCTGAGTGATCTGAAGCAGGGGGCCCCAACCCCTCAGATGTGGCTTGGTACTGGGCTATGGCCTATTTGGGCCGTGCAAGCAGCAAGCAAGCACACAAGCTGCATTTGTGCAATCAGCGTACGCTTGCAAAACCATCCCTTCTCCCCTGCCCAACACTGGTCCACAGAGCAGTGCGAGAATTTGCAAAAACCAGGATGATCACTAATGGAGAGTTGGAATTATGAGGTAGGCCAGATCAGGAAACAGACAAGAATTATACAGTAAGGTTACTTTATTGTTGGAATAAAAACCTGAAAGTCTGTTGATGATTTCCCCTGCCCTCTCTTATTCCAAAAAGAGTCAAGGCAGAGTTATTTTCTTTTTTCTCAGTTTCTCCTTTCCCAGGATTTCATCTCTTATTTTGCCTTAACTGATCCTCTATCACATCCTTAAGATTATGAATATATCCCTCTGCACAGAAATAATATAATGTTAATCATCCTAAAACATCATTTTGGGATCTGAATAGCATAAAATACAATGTCTACAATACTTAAAATACTTCTCCAATTTTAATTCAGGGAAAATAAAATGGTCTGTTGCCAATAGTATATAAAATACTAAAATGCAGCATACCTCATTGTCTAAAAAACTGCTTGGCAGATACTAGATTTTATTATAATATCTTATTGTCTGATTTCCATTTAATAACCATAAAAAATGAAATGGGGAGTAAGTAACAGACTGAAATATTTTAGAGCCACTGGCATTGTGACTACCTTTAGAATAAATCAATGCAAGTCTTCAAATTCATCCAAACTACAAGTCACAGTATGAATTTTATTTTTCAAATAAAAATAACTGACTGCATTATGTGCATAAAATTGCACAATGCAAAATTAAATCTCTGGCAGGTAAAATGAGAACCCAGAGCTCTTCCCATTGGCGGGATAAAGATAAAAAGCCCTTGCCCACCCCATCTATCTTCTACCAGCTTGCTTTTGCTCCAATTTGTTTAAAATTCTTTAAGCCTGTTCAAAAGACACATAATTAAAGGTCTTATCTTTCTCTTTTCTCTGACAAAAGTTACTAACAACTTAATGGACAAGTTAAAACTTTCTTGGACTTCACTCAAGTTTTTAAATCATGAGTCAGAACTGGATTGGCTTTGGCCAACATTTCCTCCATCTCCTAAATGAGTCAGAAGAAAAACACAAAGTAAATCCAGTTCACCTCCATCTAAAAAGTTAAGTTCATCTATGTGCTCCTGTTCAAATCACTTTCACTTCCCCTCCTACATGTTTTCCCCCAGAATTTTGTGTTTCAACATCTAGAAGTGAAACCCTTTCTCTAAAGAACAAAGTCAAGTCACAGCAGAGTGATGATTGCCATGCAGACAGCTGTCCTCCCACAGATGTGATGCCTTCTGCCTTATCCATGTAATCATTAAATCCCCAGCTGGGCCTTGCTTGATAGGGATCTGGAAAGCCTATTGAAATCCCCTTAGTGGCCTCATGTTCTCAAGAGATAAAATAAATAAAAACAACAACCTTCTCATCAGCCTTACCAGGCATTCTTTAGAAAGAGAAAAGCCCTAATGATTGGATCAGTGGCTAGTTCTGTTCTCCCAAACACTGAGGCTCCTTCATGCAATGCCTCCTGGGAAACATGCTTACTTCTGCTGGAATGTTTCTGTAAAGGTCAGCAATATGTGGCCATGTTGGAACCCCATGGGGACGCGGTGGCGCAGTGGCTAAGATGCTGAGCTTGTCGATCAGAAAGGTCGGCAGTTCAGTGGTTCAAATCCCTAGCACCGCGTAACGGAGTGAGGTCCCATTACTTGTCCCAGCTTCTACCAACCTAGCAGTTCGAAAGCATGTAAAAATTAAAGTAGAAAAATAGGGACCACTTTGGTGGGAAGGTAACAGCATTCTATGCGCCTTCAGCGTTTAGTCATGCCAGCCACATGACCACGGAGATGTCTTTGGACAACGCTAGCACTTCGGCTTTGTAACAGAGATGAGCACCGGCCCCTAGAGCCAGAAATGACTAGCACGTTTGTGCGAGGGAAACCTTTGCCTTTACCTAGGAACCCCATGGACTAAAAAGATTTTTATTGTGGGCACATTATTTGATTCTGTAAGGAGTTGGATTATAAAGAGAATTTCCAGCTCCATTCAGTATAGTAGACAATTGATTGGCTATTCATTGGAGACAATATACATTTAAAAGCTTCGACACTAGGTGTGTATGGGACTTCCAAAGGACAGAGGCTGCTTTAATGCTATCTAAAATAATCTTCTCCTCAGAGCTTCTATCCAACTGCGTTGACTCACAACCCCCATCATCCCTACTTGTACTAAAAGGAAGATGAAAGAAATATTAGTTAAATGCAGGTGAAGATGCAGAGGTGGGCAAAAGCTGCTCTTCTCCATTGATGCCATTCTAAAAATCCTACTGTACTGTTATAGTGCCACCTGAGATCCAATCTGCCAAAATATTATTGAAGGATGTTTGCTTAAATTACTTAAGTTTCTGTGCAAGTTTTAAAAAATTATCATGAAAAATGGTTAGAGAAAGAGTGAAGTATTTACATTATATACTGATTTATACACTGATTATATACTGATTAAGCAATTTCCTTGCTTAAGGCCAAGGAATTTAATTAATTCCAGTTGCAAACTTTTATACTCTCTAAGCGTTTCAGAAAAGTATTTCTAAGCAATCGGGATGACATTTATGCCTTATCAATTAGTTAAGATAATGAAATAGAAGTTTGCTGCCCTTATATAATACGTTATAAAAAAGCACATTAGTGCACTTCATTGCTTTACAGGTAGTCCTCAAGTTATAACCGTTCATTTAACAAACATTTGAAGTTATGAGAGCGCTGAAAGAAATGACATAAGACTGTCGCAGTGTTTATGTTTACATAATGCAGCATGAACTATACTCTGAGTTTCAGGTTCAATGAAAAAGGTGTAATTCCCCCCCCCCCCTTAATGATCTTCCCACAGTAGTTTTGGACTGGCTACGCAAGCTAATTACTTACTTACTGAACTTCCTCATGTGTGGTCATGTAAAATACTGTAATAAAGATCAATGTAATGTGCAATGGCAGTTGGAAAGCCATATCCATTCTTATTGCAGAACTACTGTAGATCAATTGAAGTTAAACATTCTATGGATTCTTCAGGAGAAATAAATGAGGCATATCAGTTAGACCAGTGTTGATGAACCTCTGGGCTCAGCATGCCAAAAAATTGTTAAATGTCTAACTTAACATTGCTGATATGTTTCCCCACTCCCCCCCCCTCTCTCTCACACACAAATAAAAGAGAAGGGGCCTGAACTTCAGTCCTAGCATCACTGATGGCATTCAAAATATGCACGATAGGAATCAGCACAATTGCCCTCATAGATCTACTGTATGCCATTTACATTCAAGTGGTGTTCTTTTTCTTCTTTTTTTTTTATAAAGTTTTATTTGGGTTTTCACACACACAAAATACAAGTAAAATATCTTTTTTGAAAATAGCATGGTCCCGGGTTACACTTCTTTATACAGATACAAACTCAATTTCATGCAAATCTTTGTGTTCTATTCCATATCTTATTACTATTTTGCATTTTCTATATAGTTGTTCCCCTCTTTTAATTTTCTCAACTTTATTTTGATTATCTCATCTCAATTCAAATCATTATGTTTGTACTTTTGTCTTTCCTGTTTCAATTTCATATTATCTTTTCTCATTAAACAAATTTTCTCCTGTAGTTACTAATTGGAGTATGACACCTTTATATCTTTTAATTTTATCCATTCAACTCTTATTTAAACTTCAATGTTATATACCTTAAGGTTATAACACTCAATATAATACATAATACATAACTTCCAATCAAATTCTGCTTGGTACATTCTTAAAATACACACTATATTCTTTAAAAAAGGATTATAAATATATGTATATATTTATACATATTCCATTCCAATTCAGTTCTATCATTAATATTCATGAAAGTCTTCACATCTTTAACATTTCTCTTCAATTAAATATCATACATCCTTGGGGACACGTATAATCTTTCCATAATTGATTTTTCCTTTATTTCTCTTCGCTTATGTTTTATAAACCATTAAATATTCATTTTATTACATTTATTTATTAACAAGCATTCCACTAAATTACGATAACTATTTTATCCATCATTTTGATCATACATTGTTTCATATTTTCTGAAATTATTTCTATTTCTAATTCAATAATACTATCTTATGTACTTTTACAGAATCTCTTTTTCAATTAGATTTTCACCCATTATCTCTAAATAGGCCCTGTTTCTCTATATCTTGTTTCTGTCCTTTATAACTTCTTTTCCTTTCTTTCTTCCCTCTCTTCTTCTCCCTCCCTTTTTTACCCCTTTGTCTCTCTACTTCTAATTCTCTCTTCTTCATTTCCCTCTTCTGTTGCTTTCTAATTTTATACTTATTTTTCAAACTATTCTTTTTTGGGGTTGTTTTTTCAAATCTTAAACTTTTTATTCTCTTTCCCCCCTTTCCTTTTTTCACCCCACAAATTACTTGTTCATTAAAGATGGCTTCTTCTTTGTCCCAGTTTTCTTGTTCTGCAAGCGTTGTTTCTCATAGTTCCAAATCTCCATTTCTAAAAATTGAAATACGAAGCCAAAAGAACCTCTCCCTTCTTCTGCATCTTCTTTGTAATGTTTAAGTTCTGTTTTCAGTTCTTCTAAAAGTGGTGCCATTTTAAACATTTTTAAACAACCACCCAATTGATACTGTAAGTTCTTTTTAATTCCAGGCAGTCTCCTCCCTTCCAGATCCTGCCCTTTTATTCTTTTTCTCTCCTTTCTTGCTTTCAACAGCTTTTAAATATCCAGAAATCTTTATTATCCCTTTGACATTTTATTTTCAGCTTAAATGCCTATTGATGTCAAAGTGGATTTTTTTTTTTTTCAATTTCTTGCTCAAGTCTCTTAGCTGTCAGTATAGGGAAAGGAAGAGGAGAGAAAAAAACCCAAATCCTTTCCCTTTTCTCTCTCCGCTGCTTGAAAATCTTCTTTGGGAACAGGTTTTTTTTTTATATAGTTTAAATTCCAGGGTACCTTATTTGTTGCTTTTTGCTGTTTGACCCGGTCAACCAAAACTTTCTATTCTCTTCCTCCTGCAAATTCTTTTCCAGTTGAGTTCTTCTTTGGGGTGGCCATTTCTGACCACCGCTGCAACCGCCTTCAAGAAAGAGAGAAATGGCCAGCTGAGGAGGATGCGGCTCTCTTCAACCCTGCAGGCAGTCTCCCCCCTCTTCACCACCTCTACGGGGTGTCTTAGCCCCAAAACCAGCTGGCTTGGGACGCTCCAGTGGCGAGCATGGATCAAAACCGTGCAGAGTTGCTGTTTCGGTCTGTTGCTGAAGAAGCTCATTCTGGAAGTCCAGGTGGTGTTCTTTTTCTGTTGACAGGTTCCTTTGGCCTACCTAAAACTGCTCTGGGTTGCACAAGGACTTTGTCCTTGAAGTGACTTCAAAGACTGGTTTTTTTTAATGGCCTCTACAGCTTCCAAAAACTATGCAAGAGTATACCCTGTTCTGCATTTTTCAGAGGCTGCCCCAGAACACATCCCATTCTCACATGAACAATTCTTGTACAATTTTTGAGGCTCCAGTGTCCATGTGAAAGCATATCCCATTCCCTTGTAGCCTCCAAACATCACAACAGAAGAGGGCATGCTTTCAAAAATTAGTTGTTGGATGTTGGTGAATGTTGGTGTCACCCAAAATAATGTAGCACATTGTCTTTGACACATGTCATAGATTTGTCTAAACAGAGACTGCCTGCTCCAGAAAAAACTCACTATCCCTGCATCTAAAGGAGGCTTGAAGTTTCTCCAGAAAATATATGTACCTTCCTTATTGTTTTATTGGGCCCAAGTGGCATTTTTAAAGCATTCTGAAAGCATTTTAAATTATTTTTCAATCAGTTAGCCCTATGAAGTAAATTAATGATTAAAGACATTTAAACAAAATGTTTCCTCAACTCTGTCCTAAAGAATAGTTCTTTGAACATGAAAACACAGCACAGGTATATATGGGAAAGTCTTTCCAAATTTAATATTTGCAACAATTCAGCGTGATAGGTTGGGTCTGAGAGAACATGTCTAGCCTAAAGTCATCACTGACCTCTGAAACTGAGTGGGCACTTGAACTATTTCCAATGCCTTAACAATTATAATATATCGGCAATCAATACTCTCTACAGTACATGATATTTAAAGTAAAACAGTACATTTTTGGAGCCATGTTGAGAAAAGCTGTGGGACTTCCTTTTGGAAGTTATCAACTTCACAATCTCTTTGTACTGCTAGGATATTTTGATCAATGAAGGTATCAGATATCGTAGGAAGAGAGCTGTGTTAGTCTATGGTAGCCCAATATCAGAAGAAGGCTAGTAGCATCTTTCAGATTAACAAATTTTATTAAGAGGTATAAGCTTTTGAAAGCTATAACTCTCTTCATTGGATGCAATATAATGAAAGGGTGATAATACACAAGCAATTTTTCACCCAATTGATCAGCAATGCCTCTCTGACTCATTCCAATTTAAATCTGACATCAATCTAGCCACTCCATTGCATCTGATGAAGTGAGCTCACAAATCTTATGCTTCAACAAAATGAGAAAACCTTAGTCTTAAAATGTACTGCCATATCCCCTAAGGGATCAAGCGATACAGGACTTATCCAATTCAAGTAATAATGATTGCTTTAGCACTTTGGACTAACTTTGTTTAACCATGGTATGTTGAATAATATGTAATTAGGTACATTCACATTCTATAATGAACCAGAACAACACCCCTCCCAGATTATAGCTTGCCAATGCATCTTAATATCTTGCATTATAAGAGTACATGTCAATCATGATTAAAACATTCATCTATTTTCATCACTACCTACTGACTTTCCTCCATTGGGGTTTCAGCTATAAACTGACACTGATGTTTCTGACTAATGGTTTTCTTATGTATACAGATGCACACACACACCTCTACAAAAGAGGATTTTAAAATATAAGAAAATCAACCACAAAACAATGTAAAATAACATAAAACAATCATTTGATTATTGAAATGCAGGAATACTGTGAAGAAAACAGACTATTCCAGCTAGCTTGTTATTATCAATAGAAGAGAGTATTTGTAGCTCAGGGTTGAATTGTGTGGTCTTTAGTGCTCTCTGAGCTTGGTTGTTTTCTTACACACACACATTTCATTACCAAACTAGGAACTATCATCAGTGCTAAAAGGGAGTGGGGTTTGCTCTCATTTTATATACTCAGTGGCTTGCCCTGTCAGTGTTGGTGGAAGTGGTCTTAGTGGTTTCTTGATGGGGCTGCTGTTTACTGTTAGCTTGTTTGTCTGAGTTAGTAGTTCCTTGATTGAGGTATTGTTATCATATATGGTTATGCCAACCTAGATTGTGTAGGGATTATGGAAGATGTGATCTAACAAATCCAGAAGCACTAGACTGGAGAAACCTAGTCTATGTTAATAAGCAGTGACTTTGTTGACCTTTGTACTCCTACTTGGACATGCCAGAGTTGATTGTGGAAACATACTGCATTCAATAGGTGCACCACATATCTATAGATCTTCTCTATATAGCTGTCTGAATACATGCACAAGCAAACTGTCAATTTGAGTGTTTCAAGCAAGTGACTTCATGAAAGATGTTGGCTGTATGCCAGCTCAATAGTCTGAGAAAAAGCTAGTTATAGATTCAGGGGTGGGATTCTACCGGTTCTGTCCACCTCTGTAGAACCTGTAGTTCTGAAGAGCAGCAGACAGAGAACATACATAGAACCGGTTCTATGTCTGCTGCTGTTTTGGCCCACCTGCCTGCCCGGGCTCTTACCTGACCTTTATTGCCTGCTCTTTCAACCACAGCTGCTTTTGTGCGGCACAGCTGCGGTTGAAAAACCAGGAAAAAAGAGCTTGTTCAATTGCTGTGCATCCACGCGCAGCACTGCTCAACTGTCCAGGCAGCTAGCTGATGATATACACGCGCATGCATCAAAACATAAAATCACCGAACCAGTCGTTAAACCAGTCGGATCCTACCTACCATATAATATTTTTTCTATTGAACTTATGACTATCAAGTCACACCTGAAGAGCAACTCTGGGAAATCAAGTGAATATTTTTTTCCTAATAAACTTTTAAGTATCTGCTGCCCTCCAGAGGAAATAAATTTTTAAGATTCCAGGATGAACATTGTACCTACAGTACATGGTTTTATAGTCATGTTTCACAAAAGTTTATGAATTTTAGGATATGACAATGTTAATTGTTGACTTCAAAGGCAGAGATCTAAATTTCTCTTATCTTGTGAATCTTACTAACATCCATGAACCTCTTATTATTTGCTCAAGGATAAGAGAGATGTCTTATGTCTGTCCCCATTATATGAAATTATATGAAAGATTGGAATGCTTAGACTTTCTAGGGATTTTTCAGAATTTCCTAATGTTTTACATTTTAATTAGGTATCATTAAGCAACTGGACTGCACCACTATTCACCATCAACTCCAAATCACTTACCCAACTATTTCAAAATCCAACTGTCCTTTTTTTTAAATGTTCCTCAGCTGCAGAAATTAATAAAATTTATCTATTTAGTCTGCACTTTTCTGCTTATTATTATTCCATGAAGTTACCTACCGATATATTCTAAGGTGGTTATATTTATTCAGAAGTACTTGATGAAGGATGTAATCAAAAGCAACTCTAGACAGCTGGTTTGCTTTACCTTTATATAATATATTGATCCATATTCAACAAATGTTATGATAGCTACTAAAGCTAATGCTGCTTTCTACCAATTTACCCAAGATAAAAATCACTTAAGATGGCTTTTAATTAATTTAATTTTCCTTTGGTCTTATTTGAAATGAGTAATACATGGGTTACTTTTTAACTGTTGAGGTCAATGCTGGTAGCAAGTTCCATAGTTTTGTTATATTATCATAAAGGACATATATCTAACATTTCTTGGATAGAGGCTATCCTTATCTAATTATTCGGCAATTTTAATCTGCTGATAAATATCTCATTTCCTTTAACTTTTGCCTTGGTTCTCATTCTTCCTCTTGAATAAGCAATGGTACAGACAACAAAATGAAATTAGTCAGCAAGAAAAAACTTCTGTACAAGCTTTTGATCCCTTTTTAGTTAATAGTACATCAGCTTCCAAAATCAGTCATTGTTATCACTGTTGGTCTTAATGATTTTTACAATATTTTTTCAAAATATCTTAAACCTCACCAGAAAAATTTAAAGACACCAGGGTAATTTTCACTGTGAACATCCATATGATATAACTCTTGGGTACAATAAGCAAACTAACATAGAAAACTAACCAATGCACCAAAGTTTCTGCTGCATAAGATACTTACTTGACTGCTTCTGCTACATTGTTAGATGTATGGCCTGATAAGGCATCATGCAAATTACGGATAAAGTAATCTCTGTATTCTTCTGGAAGAGCCATGAATGTTCCACCCATCACAATGAATTCCACTTTGTCAATGCTGTGGCCCAGCTGCTTCAGCTGTAAAAATAAGATCAGTCTTTTGAACCATGCCAAAATCTACCACATATTATGTTATGCCTCTCTTTAATCTTTGGCCATTACTGTTTGAGGATATTCTAGGAGAATGGACGGATAGGGTAGAGTATTTAGAGTACTCTTGCTTTCTCCACACCAACATTTTAATAAACAATTATATTTATTCATTTATTTATTTTAAATAGTATTTGGAAACTTGTAGAGGAAGACTACTTTCTCACCCTATAAAAGATTTGTTGGGAGGTTCTATAAATAACCTTTGGCTAAAAAAAATCAGTGGTCTAACTCAGTGTAAGACAACTTTTTGAAGAAATAACATGGTGGAGAATGCTTAACTTCTGGCATAAGAGCTCTGCAGGTCACCATTCAAGAAGTTGATGTTAATTTATGAAGTCCAAGCAGTATAGGTTATATTAGTGAGATCCTTTCCTTCTTGAAGAGAATGTAATTTTTTCAATGAAAAAGGTTCAGAGTTTAGTGGAAGTTTTTAATCTAGTTCTGATCTTTAGATAAACTTTAGATTTGCTGCAGTAGCTAAGAGTAATTGCCAGGACTGCCATCCTGCTACAACCATGCTTTACCAATGCTAGTATGCCATAGGCAATGGGGGGGAGGAAGCTGAGGGGAGGTAGAAGGGAGGCTGGGATAAAGGGGAATTGAAACTACTGCTTGTGCCATGTGAGAGCTGCTGGCAGTTCCAAGTTCATGCAATGGAATGTGATATCATCCAGCCTGCCAAGCCAGGGTCTGCTGCAAAACAATTTGTTTGAATGTCATTTGACAATTAAGATAACTAAGGGAAAGGTGGGGAGAAAGGAAAAGTTTACTAGATGCTTTGGGTGAAGGGCTTCAGATCCAGCTTTATCATACTGTAACCATTTGGCATTCAGCATATTTTTCTTTTGATTCAATTTTCATTTTTACTGATGCTTTTCCTGTGTGAAAGAATCTTTTGTGAATTGGTTAATCTCCATGAATGCTAAGTTGGTTTTACTACATAAGATCATGGACATAGTTGAAGATTAAGCTTTGTATTTAGCTACAAAGAACTAAATTGCTTAATTTTTATCCCATCATCACATTCTTCCACCATAACAAATCCTTACTTGTTCAACTCGGTGTCTGGTCTGGAGATAAGGATCATATCTGGCACGTATGGCTCTCATAGATGTTGGCTACAAGAAAACAAAACAATATTCCTTAAGAAACAACCAGCAATATTGTTTTAAAGCGTCTATAATTCAAACTCCTCTCACACCAGGGACAAATGATAGAGATCAAATTATCTTATAATACTTCACATCAATTATGTAAAAACATAATGGTATGTAGAAGATTCTAATGATGGGACAGGTGGAAGGAAAAAAAAAAGAACCACCATTAGCAAGTTGGATGGACTCAGTCACAATGGTGAATGGTATTCCGTTAAGACTTGAACACTTAGATTATGGACAGATTGAGAAAATCTATGTGTTTGTTAAGAGTTGATACTGATGATAAATAATACATCAAATCCAAATTCCTAACTGTACTGTACTGTCAAATTTTATTTTTGCTAGATCAGGACATAGCTTTTAGTGGTCTGAGGATTACTCAATCTTGGTCAAAAATGGTGTTCAGCATATTAAAAAAGTGAACAGGTTCAGTATATAAACTAAAATTTATGTAATGTAAATGTAAATTACATGCTGCAAACAAGATGACCATTCTTCTATTTAATAATGAATTCTATCACATACTTAAGTAGCAGTGTCCAGAAAAGTTCTAGAAACCTCATCCTTGACTTTGGAAGGTAGTGTGTGTTGTATGTATCTGATTTGGGTTTAGCTCTAAGAGCTGAATTAATTTTAACATGATATGTGCAAATCAATTTCATATATGTTGTCCAAGTGAGATTTAATAAATAAGTCTCCATCTGTGTGATGAAGTGATTATAAAATAATTTTGTACAATCTCCATTTTCAAAGCAATCGTAAGTATGTGGTATGGATATACTAGATGAATAGATTAAGGAGCTCGGGAAAAAGGTCTCTAACTCAATATACTATATTTTTTTAAAAGTTGCTTCTAGTTCATATTCAGACTTTAGCAAATAGCCAGATTCAGTCAGCTATCAATTTAATAAAAAGCTAAGTGTATTTCTGAAAAACAGAGACCACTCTTCGTGGCTATGTTAACTGAAGACAATGGGAGATGTAATGGAACACTTTTAGAGACATAATTTGGAAAAGTCTAAAAATATTAATATATTACTTCATAAATGTAATTCTTCAAGTATTTTCTTGGACTTAGGTCTTCCATATGCATTGTCCATTCTAGATCAGAATGAAGGGAGCTGAAATCCAACATACTCCAGTAGAACAATGGGTTGGGGAAGCTGTTACATGAATCTAACAGTATCAGTACAACAATGTAGAAGGTATGCTTACCTTCTATGTTAGGGATACAATCCCGAACCATCTCTTCATTTCTAACTTAATTTCTGAAATATTATCTCAAGAATTACCATCTCACACTTGAGACAAATAATTAGCAGATAGAAGTCCAGTTGTGAAATATTGAAAGAAAGAAAACCCAAAGCCATCACTATTTGATGAATGTAAAATAAACTGTCCCACCAATATTTTTGATATTCTGGTTTATAGTAAAGTTGTTTTTTCCTGAAATAGGACCAACAGGTCCATGAGAGCAGTACCTCATATCCGGTGTAAGATTGTGTTGAATATTCAAAGTCTGAATCAGGCCCTCCAGGACAGTATCTGTATTTTCAAGAAGAAAATGAAATCATAGCTAGAGGTTAAGCTTATAATTAAAAGCTTGGGTTGGCAACCCTTAAACCGTGTACATTTAAATGAATAACAGATGTCTGAAGGCAAAAGAACTGTTTCAATGAACTTTCAAATGACCCTTGTAAGAAGCAGGCTATTGGCTTAAATAGATCCAGCCCCTATGATGCAATGCCAGGAAAGGAGTTCAATTTATAGTAGGTTACTGATCAATTCCAAGACAGGAGAAAGAACTGAATCAGAGACCCTCCAGTTCAAAGAGTGGTCTGGAACCTCAGATATGCTAGAAAAAACAGTCCCAACATTATTTTCTGAAAGGCAAAGTTGATCATGAGTTGCTAGAAAAATCCATGGCTATAATATGCTAAAGCATAATGTAGTTTCTTTGGTACTGGTTCAGTGTGTTATTTGCAACAGCCATTGTTGTTATACACCATTGTTAGTTTGTTATTAGAAAAGCCATTGTTAAATATAATTTGCAAACCAAACCTGTGTGTAAATTGTTCCCTACTCCACAAATCATGATTGAAGTCTGACGCCCACATTACTTAAAAAAAAAACTTCTTGCAAAAAATCCATTACCGGAGGACATTTACCAAAAAAAAACACACAAAAAAAACACTGAATTGTAGTTACCCAGCATTTTTATTTCCTAAAAGATGGCTGGAGTCCTTTCAAGTTTGTAAATTGACATGAAAATGTTACATTTAGGCTTCATCTTTGATTTTGGAATACTCATTACACTATCAAATGCCATGTGCAACCATTTGCCTGAAAAAAGTGGTGCACCTGTCTTGAAGAACAGGTATCATAATTATGGAAAAATAACACACGCACACAAGCCTCATTTTAGATGAGTCTAAAGAAAGAACACAGCCTGTTATTTTTTAAAAGGATGCTTACAATTATTGGAATTTATTTTTCGATGAAGCAGAATACTTTAATGCATTCCTTCATATTTATTTTTTATTCTAGTGCAAAAGATTCTAAACAAGTAAAAAAAAAACCAAGCAAACAAGAAAAGCTATATTTTGGCTAAGTATTTAAGATATTCTGACATCTTATTAGATACTCACACACATATATTTCCTGTGAAATTAATATGCGGACATCTGTGTGGTTTGCACATTACTGCCACAACAGCAATCTGAAAGAAAGGAGTGTTGCAGAGAAGTTATTAAATATCTGGTCTTTTTGTAATCAACTTTTGCAATTGATGATTTAAGGAGGGACATTTTGAGAAAGGTGCTTTGAATTCAAAAGGATTTGAATTTAAAAAAAACAGGCATGGTCTTATGCATGTCTGATGATTTGACAGTAACTGTTAAACTAATTAGAAAATATCAACAATTTACCTAGGAAAAATATAAATCTAGGGAAACATAATATTACTACAGAAGAAAGTAGAAATTGCCTTAATACAGGACAGAGTCCCTCTGCTTCAATACTTTAGGGATGGCAAACTCAGAATTTCCTGGGAGGTTTTTTGTCACACAGCAACAAATGTTCTTCATTGCAACAATGAAATTATTTCCTCTTAAAGTTGTTTGGAGCAACACAAAATAAATTTGGTTTTCATTCTTAGCAATTTCATGTGCTCAGCAACTGTTCAAAGTCATTGTATACTTTAATTCTAAGTATGTATTTTATTTTTGTTTGTGCATCACTGGGTGGATATCAGATTTTAAGAAAACACAAACAAATTTTCCAATGTTCCAATTTCTTTTCCTTTGGTCTCTTCAGGTTGGCAATAGATTCCAAGATCTCAGGTACAGTACTGATCTTTTTCAAGGGGAAATCCATATCATTGACTCTAGGATCTTATACATGAAAAACAAACAAACAAACACTTACCCCACTAGCAGTTCGAATGGGTTTTGCTTTCAACTTAGGAACCAGCACTTTGCGGTAGTGAGGGGGAACAGCAGCAATAATGTCAACCAGGCGTGGCTGTGCTGAAAGGCCATACTTGGCAGCCGTCCTTGTTTTAATCCTAAAATTGAAAGCCATGCAACTTAGAGGCTATATAATAGAGAGAGGCAACCTGATGCTCTCCAGATGATTTGGATTTCAACTCATGTCAGTTCACATCAATATTTAAACTTGCCTTGCCAAGAAACTGTTCATGTTATGGTCAATAATAACCAGAAAGATTCAGTTTGCTTCTATTACATATATCTTTCTTTATTACAATTATATTGGAGTTACTGCAACAGGTACAAAAAAGGTGGTACTAATAGGAGGGATGATGTCTTATGATTTTATTCTCTCTCCGATCTTATTCAATATCTACATAAAGCCACTGGGTGAGGCTATCAGCAAGGAGTTAGATATCAGTTATTTGCACTTATTTTATCTTTGGCCAAGCCGAACAATACTCTTAAGCTTCCATCTCAGCATCTTAGATTCTGGATAGACAGGAATACATTGAAGCTCAATCTAGCAAGACTGAGTGGCTAAGGATTTGGGGATTGCCTAGATCTGAAAGTCTACTTTTCATCCTGGATGGGGTGGCATTGCTCTGTGCGTGAGGGCTGTCTATGATGTTAACTCATAAGCCATAGTCTAGAATGCAGTGGCACAAGTACTGATGTGCATACCTTACTATATACCCAAACAACTGGTACACCACAAGCTGATTTGGTTGTCAGTGGATTTTTGGGTGCAACTGAAGGTGTTGGTGGTCAATTAAAGAGCTACTTGTGGCATAGAGGTCTGTAGAACAGCCTATCTCCAATTATCTCTTGCTATTTACTAAAATCTGATACACTAGTATTCACTCCAACCTAGTGTTGTTTGCTCTCTACCTCAGATACGAATCTTTTACAGGGCATTGCCTTTCCCATAAAAAGTGAGGAAGACAGATACAGTAAAATGTTGAAGAGCAAAGAAGAAATAGAAGATAACTCACTTGTTTAAGTTCACATCTTTCCCCTCATCATGGGCATCAATGAGTTGTTTGATGACATCAGCTATAGTCATCATCATGAGTTCTGCTCGGCTGAAATCTCCTAAAATAGAAGTATAAGGTTATGATTGTGCAAAAGTGATTTCTCATATTCAGCTGTAAACTGACTTGTGCTCTCTCTGACAGAATAGCCTTTCTCTTCTCTCAAAGCCTATTCACCAGAGTCACAGAACACAGTGTCTTTAGTACTAATCAATGTGACATCTGCCCTGCCCTGAAATAGATGATGTGTGAGTTGAGGAAATGCTGTCTTCAGGTAATAGGCAAGATAACTAGTACATACTGCAGAGGATGAAGTGAAAACTTTAAGTGTCCCTTAGTTAACTTTCCTCAAGGATGTTTGAAGGCTCCAAGAAGGAAGGTAATAGAGAAAGAGTTCTTGGAGGAACTATATTTTTCCCTAAATGTTTATTCTTTTCTAAGGAACTATTCACATAGAATAGTCATGGACTGGAGGTTATGGCAATTCAGTAAATGCCTAGCTTATTGGAAAATCATACTCATTAAGCATTTTCCAAGTTTTATCAAACTGAACTGACATTGGGTACTATGGGGTTCAAAGCTTATACTTGACCTTATCCTTTTCAATACTTTCAATAATGGCTTGGAGGAGATGATGCAGGAAATGCATATGAAATCTGAGATGGGATAATACCTAGAAGATCAAAAGGAAACTGAAAAAAGGCCTTGTTTTTTTAGAGAAGTGGACCGAAAGTTACAAAATTCAGTTTAACAGAGGCAAGATAAGTGGAAAAAAATATCAAATGCACAGATAGCAAAGGTGATATTTGTCCTACCAGGCCAAGGAACAGATTATAAACTAAACCAACAGTATAATTGGGCTTCAGAAGAACATAAATTCAATTTTATGCAGCATAAATTAACACAACAGAAATGTAATTTCCAAATGGCAGAAATAGCCACTCTGTTTTGCTTTAGTCAGATTCTACCATCAATACTATGTTTTGATTTATTTTGATTTGTCAATTGCTTACAAGATAATAGGTATAAGTAAATACATAGTTATGAATACATGAAATGGGTACATAAAAGAAAAATAAAAGAAACAATAGGACAGGGACGGTTGGCACTTTAGTGCACTTATGGCATGCCCCTTACAGACCTCTCGGGAAAGGGGTGAGGTCAATAGTAGACAATCTAAGGTTAAAGTTTTTGGGCTTTGGGGAAGAAACAAACACTATGTCATGTTTGGGACACTACACAGTATGGATTAAGGCAAAGTGAAACAAATTAGAGAAAAGCAGCAAGAATAATCAGACGGTAAGACGAGAGTCAGTTTAGTGTAATGGTTAAGGCAGTAGGCAGAAATCAGGAGACCACGAGTTCTAATCCTACCTTAGGCACCAAGTCAGCTGAATGACATTGAGCCAGTCACTCTCTCCCAGACCTAAGAAGCAGGCAATGGCAAATCGCTTTTGAAAATCCAGGCCCAGAAAACTGCAGGGACTTGTCTAGATCAGAAGTCAACTCTGACTTGAAAGAGTCTCTCTCTCTCTCTTTCTCACACACACACACACATACACACACAAATTATGAAGAGACATGAAAGGAACTGGGAATAAGTCTTGAGCTTAACAGGATATATTAGCATTGTTAAACTCCTTGAAAGGGGTCCAGCAGATTCTCCACTGCCCCAGAGGGTAGGATCTGGGATCATAGTCTTAAAGGGCAGATTGTGATCGAGTGTGGTGGTTTCCCCTCCAGTTTCCCCTCCATGGAGGGTTTCCCCTCCATGTGTTTGGATGGAAAGCAGACTGTTCTCTCCTTGGGATGCTTTAACCTGGACGCTGAACAGAGGGAACCCTTCAAGTCTCTGAACACCCAACAAGCATTTTCATGATGAAATTATTACTTTTTGTGCTCATGATGCCGATCATATTTAAAAGCTATCTCGGTCGCAACTTCCTATCGGGGTACACGAAACTGAGGCGTTCCAGCTGTAGTGGGACTACATTTCCCAGAATACCCAGATAGCGCGGCCCCACACCCGATCCTATGCCTCTTGAGGCATCTATTTTAGAAGGCTTCAATACCAATATCCCTTCTGTCCCGTCCCCTTTCTACCTTTCTTTTTTTGCCTCATGGCGAAAGTCCCCCTGGCGACAACGAAACGACTTCTCAAGACCTCCCCCTCCCCGTTTCTTCTCTCCGGCCGTCAAACAGAAGCTTGTGTTATGCCGCTCGAGGCAAATCTCTTTATTCTTCACGACAGTGCCGCAAAACAAAGAAAGAAATCCGGGGAACCGAGTAGGCAGGTTTTTTTTTTTTTTTTTTTTTTTCCCCTGAGCGATGTTGTCAGAGTCGAGCGCGCACTAGGAGAAGGGATTGGTAGAGCGCGAAACGTCCCGCCTCTTCGAACTGACGATATTACGCCGGAGCCAAGACGCGTATTGATGCCTTATGGCAGGAGTAGGGAACGATGGCCCTTTTATGATTTGTGGACTTCAACTCCCAGAATTCTGCCTGGCTCAAGAATTCTGGGAATTGAAGTCCACAAGTCATAAAAAGACATTGTTCTCCATCTCTGCCTTATGGCCCTGTGGAATTTACGTATGGCTACGTACTACAAAATCCGGAGGCCGGATGGCAGGAGGAAGCACAAAATTGTAATTTTGCTGCCATCTAGGAATTTTAAGGGTTTTTGCAGCCCGGATCTGATATCTCTTCAGGTCGAATAAGCACGGAGAGAACCGCCGTTTTAAAGTGAACTCAGCCCTCTTGCCTTCAAAGAGATTAACTTGCGGTTGCTTTCTTTCCAGCAAGGCCATCGATTCGCTTCTTTTAGTAGACACGGTTTGCTGTCACAACAAGTTTGCATGTTTTCTATTCTTTAGTAAATTCTCATAATAATGTATGACTGACAAACATATAAGGAGTCCTGCTACATTGCCTTGTGGTGTCCCAATGATGCTTTTTCAAGAGGCAGCTGGACTTCGTGTTTATTTATTTATTTATTTTGTCAAGCAATGATAAGATAACAGGTATAAGTATAAACATGGTTATGAATACATGAAATGGATAAATATAAGAAAAAAGAAACAAAAAAGAAACAATAGGACAGGGACCATCATAAGCACGTTGGTGCACTTAATGCACGCCCCCTACAGACCTCTTAGGAAAGGTCAATAATAGACAGTTTAAGGTTAAAGTTTTTGGGGTTTGGGGAAGAAACCAGAGTCAGAGTAATTCAGACATTGACCACTGTTGCTGAAGTCGTATTTCCTGCAATCAAGTTTGGTGTGGTTTACCTTGAGTTTGTATCCATTGTGTGCTCTTGTATTGTTATGGTTGAAGCTTCGTTGACAGGTAGGACATTGCAATGTGTGATTTTATAGACTATACTTAGATCGGACTGAAGGCGGCATAGTTCTAGGTTTTCTAGGTGTAGAATTTCGAATCTGGTGGCATAAGGTATTCTGCAATGAGTAGAGGAGTGGAGAATTCTTCTCGTGAAATACTCCTGGACTTTCTCAACTGTGATAATATCAGATACGTAATGCGGGTTCCAGACTGATGAGCTGTATTCAAGTATTGGTCTAGCAACTGTTTGTTTGCTCTGGTTAGTATGTTTGGATGAGAAGCTGCTTGGATGAGAAGCGAACTATTTTCAAGGAATCATGACCTGGATGACTGAGAATCTCCATAGACATGATGGTGATGGTGGTTCTTGCAGGGCTGAATAAAGAAAGCTGGGAATGTATGCCAAGAGTATATCTATAATCCCCAAAGTCATGAAAGTCATCTGCTGCCTGACTAAAACAAGCAAGGTGCCTATTGTATATTGAACAGCAGTGATGTAGAAAAATGTTGAAGACAGATGATCATTTTAATGACAGTGAGAAAGTTCATTTCATACTGCACAGAAGGCAATGGCAGAAAAATGTGTATAAAAATATGAAATGATTGATGATGATAGTGCTGGATGATGGGACCTCAAATACAATACATTATTTCTACTCAGATTATCTTTTAAAGTACTAATGGTATACCATGACTAGATTAAGTCATGATGTGGCCATGCAGGAAAAAAAAACAAGCCGAAGCTACAAAGACTGAATTACAGTGGGAACATGGAACAAAGAAGCATGAACAAAGGAAAGCTTAACATAGTGAGACATGGAATGCATGAACTATACATTGACATTTTAGGCATTACCAAATTGACATAAACTGAAATTGAATACTTTCAGTCAGCCATCCATACTGTTTATCACTTAGGACTACCACCCCCAAAATGCTTTCTTTCAGTAATCAGAAAACATATAGCAAGGATGGCACTTGGGTTCAATGAAGTCAATCACTGAATGATATCAATTAGCTTTGCAGACAGTTCTTTAAGAGGACAGTCTAAGTTTATGCTTCAACCACTGATGCAAAAGATAAGGTTGATAGGTTTTGTATCTAAGTTCGATATGAAATTAGATGTAAAACATGCAAGCAAGATATGATACTTATGGTTGGAGACTAATGCAAAGTTGGAGCTAGACTGAATGGCGTACGAAACAGAAATGAAATGAATCAGGATACCATCCTATCAGTTTCTGTTAATCTGTTGATTTCTTCATTGCTAACCTCGTCTTCCAGCAATCAAAGCAACATCTATAGACATGCGCATAATCTATATACATAGATGTCATAGACAAATCAACTATATTATTGGTACAGAGAGGATGTGATTAACTGCTGATTACGGAATAGATCACGAACCACTCACTGATGTGCAAGCTCCAGATCCAGCTGATGCAGATCCAATGTCTGATACAATTTTGAGTATATACCTTTAATTTTCAGAAATTGCTATAAAGTCACAAAGATGCAAAAAAAAAAAACCCAGCAGTTTTGTGTTTTTAACTGTTAATTGTATAGATATTATAAGTCATCCAGATCTTCTGAAGAGTGTAGACAGAAGAAATATAAATACATCCAGTCTAAGGATATGGAATGTAGGACTAGCTGGGAATTTCGGTACTCAACTTACAACCACAATTGGGAGACAGAATTTCTATTGCTAAACAAGACAGTTGTTAAGTAAGTTGCATCCAGTAATATGACTTTTTTGCCACTGTTAAGTGAATTACTGCAGTTGAATGAATCAGTCACTAAGCGAATCTGAGAGCTTGACTTGATTGTTGGAAGCCAGCTTGAAAAGGTCGCAGATGTCAATCACACTATCCCACAATATTGCAACCATTATAAATACATGCTGGTTTTCAAATGCCTGAATACAATCTAGTTGTTGCCAGAGACAGCTGCAGCTGAAAAACTTCAGTTGCATGATCTACCACTCAGTGACTGAGAATGCTGAATAGATTATTTGTTGGTCAAACAGGATTCTTCTTCTGTAAGTCTGCAAGATCTTCAAAATCCTGTTCCACAGTGTTCATAATTTATTACAGTTAAATTTGATAAGGTCACCAAAAAAGGCCTTTTTAATGGTTGCTCCGATTCTGGAAGTTGCTGCTTAAGATTGCCCATCTAAGCCTCTATGCTAAGGATGTCAAATTTGCATCATCACGTGATGTATTGTGACTTTTTCCCCCTTTGCTAAACTGGGTGTGGACAGGCCAGGAGTTTGACAGCCCTGCTCTATGCATTTGGAGTGTATCCCCAGGGATTTTATCTGTTAGCTGATTGCTTTTACTGCCTGCTGGGGATAATGGATGATTTGAAAGCCACCTGCTACTAATTTTAAATTACTTTCTTTATTGGTGAACTTCATTGTGGACTTATGGCAAGCATGGAACAAAAATGCAAATGAGCAAGTTTTATTCCCAATTCAGTGGGCAGAGTTACAACCGTAGAATATAATTTTATGTGTTCTTCAGAATATTTTCCTTTCTTTCACCCTTTGACTTTTTCCCTGTTCCATCCCTTTCTGCCTTCTGTTCATTTTCTGTCATCTTGCCAGATATTCATTCTCTCCACTTCCTCTTTCTTCCTCTTTCTTTTCTGATCTCCCCCCTCCTCTTCCCAACTCTGATAGTTTTTATCTTTAGTGCCCTTGCCTCTTCCTCTTCCTCTTTTTTCCTTTCCTTCCATCTTCATTTCTCCACCCCGTCCCTTTCTCCCTTCCTATCAATCTTCTTCTCGTTCCTCTCCCTTTCCACCCCATATTGTGTGCACAATATGGATCATTTATTTGTATGCTCTGCTGGAAAATTTCAGAATTTTCAGAATACTTCAGAGAGTATTGGATATTAAAATGTATGAAAATTCTTACAGTGATGAAGGAAACATTAAAATGAAAGGGAATGTGAGGCCAAGCACAAATTATAATACTCAGAATTACAGAGTGAAAATAGATGAAGATTAAATATGGCCACAAATCAAGATAAATCTGTTATTCAGAAAATCAATAGTCCTTTATTTTTCCTTTATTTTGGATTTATAGAATAGCTATTACTAAATATCTCTGCACAATAAATCAGGAGATAGGGCAGAGAACCATTCTTTGCACTTCTGGGCTCTTAAGTACTTGTCTATCTACTTGCATATATTTAAAAGAACCACCGCTTCCTCTAATTTTTGCTTATTTACTAATATAATTTAATAGGACTGAATAAAGCCCATTTCACACTGCACCAATGGATGCAAAGAGGATGTAAAATGGACAAAAAAGCTTGCCATCCGTTGGAAAACGCGATGCATCCATTGTGTACTCACTGCGGACGTCTTTCATACGCTCTATCCGTCAAACATCTGTCTACTGCTATTTCATCTGCTCAAAAAGTTTTGAGCTGCACAAAACTTTTTGAGCGGATGAACTTTCCATCGTGTACGATCTACATCCGTGACAGATACAGGCAACAAACATTCAACGTCCGTTGTCATCCGTTACACGTCCGATGTATCCTCTCGGCATCCTCTGGGTATCCGTGCAACTCACATCCGCTCCAGCGGAAAGCGGAAAGAGGGAAAAACGTCCACATAGCGTTAGTAGCATGGACATAGAAAGGATGAAAGCGGATGCAGCTCGGATATAAAGCATTAAAACGGACAAAACGTTTGTATATGGGACGTATCTCGGATATTTAGAATGTCTGGAGCATGTCTAGAGTATGTGGAAGGACACCTAGTGGAAAACCGACATTTCCTATAAAAAGGGGGAGGAAATCACCTGGATCTCACTTTCAGTCCAGCAGCCCTGGTGTGCAGACCTCTTCAGCCTTGCTCTTGCTCTTCAACATCATCCATTGATCTCCACCATGGATCATCCCACACTCCTTTTAGTAGCCGCCATCATTCAACACCAGAACCAAGCCCTCTTCAGACTGTTTCACCTTTTCTACGCAAGGAGAAGGAGACTTCCAAGAGCTGTCTGGGTCCGAAGATGGATCGGGAGAAGAGTGGAGTTTGGACTCTATGACAAGCTGATGGTGGAGCTGAGGAATGAAGACACTCATGCATTCCAGCACTTCATGAGGATGCCACCAACCATGTTTGACGAAGTTGTGGAGCGTCTGAGACCCAGGTTGACCAAGCCAAGTACCAACTTCCGTCCCACTCTGGACCCTGGACTGAAGGTGGCACTGACTCTGCGCCACCTGGCCTCTGGGACCACATACAGAAACATGCAGTATGCCTGGAGGGTGCCACACAACACCATCAACATTGTGGTCAGAGAAGTGGTGCAGGCCATCATCGAAGAATACGTGGAGGAGCTCCTCCAGTGTCCCACCACTGAAGAAGGCTGCAGAAAAGTTGCAGAGCAGTGGTATCAGAGGTGGAACTTTCCCCACACCGTTGGAGCCATAAATGGGAAGCACGTGGCCTGCAAAGCTCCAGCCAACTCAGGGTCCAATTATTACAACTACAAGGGCTTCTTCAGTATCATCCTCTTTGCCATGGTTGATGCTGAGTACAAGTTCATGTACATCAATGCTTCAGGCAATGGGTCAGCTTCAGATGCCCAGATATACAACGCCAGTGACCTCCAGGGTGGGCTGGAACGCAACCTCATCATGGGTTTTCCAGATCCAGATACCCTACCCAACGGCACACAAGATGTGCCCTACTTCATCGTGGGTGATGAAGCCTTCTCCCTCAGAACCTACCTCATGAAGCCCTACACTTCCAGATACCTCACCCGTGAAGAGAGGATCTTCAACTACAGGCTGTCCAGGGTAAGACGGGTGGTGGAGAACGCCTTTGGCATCCTGGCCAACAGGTTCCAGGTACATCTCACCACCATACAGCATCGGCCACAGACTGTGAGGAGCATCGTGGAAGTTTGCTGCATCCTGCACAATCTCATGCGCACCCGCTACCCAGTGTTGCAGAACAGGCTAGTGGACCACCAACAAGGCAATGGGGACATGGAGCCTGGTGAATGGAAGCAAGGACAAAACCTGATAGACACTGTGGATGTGCAAGGCCCCAACAGATCTTCACGTGAAGGGGAGAAGCAGCACAACCTCCTGAAACACTGGTGCAACTCCCCAGCTGAAGCAGTGGAGTGGCAAGACAGGATGGTAGATGCTTTATGGATGCTTCCTTCAGCCTTTCTCATCACACTGATGAGATTGTGCCATGTATGTTGAGTGACCCTACAATGAACAGGGCATTTAATAAAGAGTTTTGTTTATGTTGAAATGTGTTGATCAATGATTAAATTGTTACTGATAATAAAGGGCCATATGTGTGGCAGCTGGGAGGGTGGACCATACAGTCCCATTATGCTTTCACTGGAGGTTTATCTATCCCACAGCTATCCTTACCCATCCCACAACTATCCTTATCCCACAGCTATCCTTACCAATCCTACAGCTATCATTACCCATCCCACAGCTATCATTACCCATCCCACAGCTATCATTACCCATCCCACAGCTATCCATCCCACAGCTATCCTTACCCATCTCACAGCTATCCATCCCACAGCTATCCTTACCAATCCCACAAGCATGCAAAGGCTTAACCCTTTTTTCAAAGTTTTCCCCAACACTTTATTAAGTAAAAAAAATGAACCAGTGTGTGAAACAAAGATAACCTTTATTAATAACAAACTGTATGACTTTATTAAAAAGCAAAATGACCCAAGTAAAGTGTCTTAAGCAAAGATAAAGTCAACAGGTAACAACTCAGTCTCTGGCACTCTTCTCAGTCACTCTGAGGCATGCTCCTGGTCTCAGATGTAAAGGGGCCAGGGACTGTAGAGGTGGCTATGGCTGGAGTGCTGGTCTGAGGCGCCATTGGGGTGCCTGGCCCCGAGAGTACAACAGGAGATGGTGTGTGCAGGAAGCTCTCAGAGAGCTGACTCAGTCCCATGAGGTTGAGAGGCCCTTCCTCAAGGACCTGGGATGTGAGGCCCAAGACTGATGACAGATGTTCTGTTGAGGGGCTTGGCTGTGGGATGGAGGAAGGAGGAGTGTAGTGGGGCTGTCTGATCTGCAGCTGGGTCAGGTGAGGCGTCTGTGGCATCCGAGGAACCAGGGTGTGGACTGGGAAGGGCTGCCTCTGCTGTGGGAAGTCCTGGTAGTGGTAGGCTTGGTAGGCGAGAGGCTGCTTAAATCCGTGGAAGGTCTGTGACATCGTCTGGGGTGGAGGAGCAGTCCTGGAGTGGGTAGGAGCAGGTTCAGCTGGGCCTGGAGGGTGGTGCAGAAGAGCTGTGATCCTCTCCTTCATAGCCTGGTACTAGTCTTCGGGCATGTCCATGAGGGTCTGGCTCACGTACGTGATGAAGGGCTCGGGGGAGGTATGTCGAAGTGGACCAGCTGGGAGAGGAGATCTGTGCTGGCTTTGATTGTATCCCTGATCTCCAAGAGGACAGTGTGGCTCTGTCCCTCTGGTCTGCCTCTCTGCCTGCTTTCTGTGGAGGTGGAGCTGGGGGTGGCTTGGTCTCTGGTGGCTTCTTCTTCTTGCTGCCTGCTTTCTGTGGAGGTGGAGCTGGGGGTGGCTTGGTCTCTGGTGGCTTCTTCTTCTTGCTCCATCTGAGACAGGGGATCCTCCACGTCCTCTGGCATAGGAAGTGCAGCTGTCGGGGGGGGTCTCTGTCGGGGGGCCCTCCAAAGACACCTGCCTGGACGTGGTAGCTGTCTCCTGGGTGGAAGAGGATTGGCTCTCTGTGGGCTGTCTGAGGGAGAGGGTTGACAGAGGGGCTGCTCCTCGGTGGCAGATCTCAGCTTCCAGGAAGCTTCACCTGGCCATGATATAGGTCTCCCGGTCAGTGAGCTTGACAGTGGCCTTCCCGGATTTCTTCAGGTGCAGCTTGGCATACCAGGTGTGCATGTGCTTCCACCACCCAAGGAGTACATCTGAAGTGTAGCCTAGGCTCTCTGCCTTCTCTCTCCACACTGCCTGCTTCCGCTTGGTGTCACGATAGAGCCTGTGGCCCTTCCTCCACAGGTACTGGTTCTCCCTCAGCCATTCCAGCACCTCCTCCTCATGGTCTTTGGAAATGGAGTACTGTTTCCTCTCCTCCTTCTCCTTGCCTTGCCTCTTCTTCCCTCTGGCAGGTGCTTCAGGGCCTTTAGCAGCAGGTCTTTGAGGGCTTTGGGGCTGGTCCATCACAGCAGCAGCACCAGCAACATCAGCAGCAGCAGGAGAAGCAGCAGCAGCACCAGCAGCAGCACCAGCAACATCAGCAGCACCAGCAGCAGCAACACCAGGAGCACCAGCAGCAGCAGCAGCAACAGCAGCTTCAGAATCAGCACCAGGGGGTGGGATGATGGTTCTGTCCTTCTTGCCAGGGCTGGCAGGAGTAGGCACAGGCTTCCTCTTCTTCCCCATGGTGTTCTCTCAAGATGTCTCTGGCAGCAGGTCTTTCCTCTGAATGGTGACCTGCTTGCGAGCTGCGTCCTTTTATAACTGCGGAGCTTATGCAATTCATCCTCCCCGCATGCGCAGTGAATGCTTTGCATCTGCTACACATCCGCTATGCATCCTATAGACATCCGTGATGCATCCGTGTCATCCACTACGCATTCGCTCCTTCCGCTATGCATCCACTTTGCTGTTCTCCCCCAGAAGCCCTGCAGATGTGTCATCCGCTTCCATCCACTCGGCTTCCTACGAACATCCGCTTTAAATCCCCGCTACATCCTCCCCACGTCCGTTCCTTTCCGTTGTTGTCCGCTCTGTTTTTGCAAATTTGGGGCACTTTTGAGAGCGGATTACGGATGGAAAATTTGCTCATCCGCTGTGTCCTTTTTACATACGTTTTGCATCCGTCGGCCAGTGTGACCTAGCCTTAAGCAATTGTTGAAAGAAGACAGCAAAACAGCACAATGACTAAGCCACAATCAGCCTATCAATGTAACAAGGCTCCCAGATTGGATAGCTTTTATTAGAAAGTTTAAACTGTGCTGAGTGATCCTGCAAGCAGAACTCGATCCCAGAACAGATAAAAGTAAAATGAGACATTTTTTTCCAAAGATGTCATGGTACTGTTTACTATATCTGCTTTTTCCACAGACCAATGAAAAGCACTTCAGATATTGCACAGTAGATATATTTTACATCTCTGAAGCTGCTTGTTATAACTAGAAATAATGGTGGATAAAAATAGTATACTGTTATACTATAAATATTACACTTTTGTACCATATATAAATATATGCAGGTAGAGCCTAGAAGTGAAAATAATGGTTCTATAGAAGCTGCATAATTATTTCTCTGCTTTGCATTGAGCTCCCATATTTTCCAACTAGTTGTCTAAGTCGAGAAAGTACGAGATAATATGAATTAATCAAACACTTTGATATAACACATCAGGCATGGGTAGACCTTTACAAAGTAAAGATAAACAACAAAAAGTTACAGATCTCACCTAAAGAACCACATTTTTATTACAGTACAAGCTTTTATGAACCTTCTGAAAACTCTTGTAATGTCAGATTTTTGCTTTAGATCCAATTTGTTAAGCCTGCATGATGTAGAGCTGAGCAATATTTGCATAAAATTGATTTATACAAAGGACTTTTCATTTGTTCAGTTGGGATAACAGCTGTCCAAAGCTTGCTCCCATTCACTATTTTGGGCTAGGAATTAGCTGTGTCTGAACACTGATAGTAACACACTAGATTTTTACCTGTTTTTAAAGAAAAGTACCAGTGTGACAAGTATTTCCCTTTGTCTAAGTAGTTTTGCAACTTTTGTCACATAAATAATTCACCAGTTAAAGCTCTACGAAAGGGTAGTTATCAGTGGAATTCATATATTGTTCAGACTTGTTTGTTTTGGCAGTTTTCAGGTAGAATTTGTAGCAGGATTATCCTGCAATTTAATGCTTCAAGAGATTTGGTAGAAACTCAGGAGCAAAGCCAAAGGATAGAAAAGCCTACAAGAAGTCATACAAACTTCTTTTTATATGGAATATGGTCAATTTATTCTGTATAATTTCAAACAGCTGACAAAAGTATTCTTAGATTTCTATTACACATTTTATGAAAATTGCAGCAAATGTTCAAAACGTGTATACTTTTAATGCTGTAAACCAAATTCTGCAGACCACAATTTTGAGAATTGAAACTGCAATAGGGATTAATTTCTATTGAGGGAGCTTGTTATGGCTGTAGTAACCAAAAGCAATCAAAGCATTTCTAAAGCTTACCTGAAACCATCTACTTTACTATAGGGACTTGCAGATGTATATACCACAAATGTGATTATTAGTTCAGTACCAGGACTATTCTAGAGATATAACCTGGTACAAAGACTACTAGGCTATCCACATGTTGCATGTTGCCCCAGACGGTGTAAAGATTGTAGCACTGAAATTTGGCAGCAAACAATATTCAAGAATATTTCTTTTTGTTTCCAAAGATAAAAAGTGTGTGTTAAATTGAGGTGCAGAAGACCTATTTTCCCTTCTCCCAGAAGCTGAACATTTTCAATTGTCTCTCAACACTCTCCCTCTGTCCTTCAGGAAATAATTTTTTGGAAAAAAGAAAATGATAATATCATCTGCAATCTCAAAAAGATTGCCTGCTTCTATGTTAAATTTGTTTGGTAGGTTTGAATAATTTAGGATTATTAAAAAAACAAAACAATACCTGAATGCACTGTTTAGCATAGCGTGTGAATAATCAGCTTGCAGTGAAAAACCTGGTATAGTGGTTTTTATTGCCAATATTCAGCAGATATTAAAAATCATAGATTTAAATAAACAACCAAAAATTCCCCCGAATTTCATGGATAAGTTTGATAGTGCAATTCTTATTTGGAATAAAAAGGGATTTGGCTTCTGGTGCACTACTTTAAAGCTTTATTGGGTCATGGAATTATGTCAAGCAACTAATGATATTATGGGAAACAGATTTATAAGCCAGGGGAAGCCTATATTTTCAGTTTTGGAACTGAATCTGCCATGAAATAAAGCAAGTCTTGATGTGTCTCCTGGGATATGGCAGAATTCTGCACTCAACCTAAAAGCCTGCACATTCTATGTATACATTTGTAGTTTACTCTTCTTCATAGATGTTAAAGAAGCAACAAACACTTCAAAGCTTTCATTTTAGTCTTTTTATTAAAAAATTCTAAATAGTCTTTAAAAAACAAAAACAAAATGCTAAATCAATGCTATGGTGACTGTTTGTACATGCACAGTTAAGGTGCTAAAAACAAAATAAAACTGAGTAGGACGCTGGCTTATTGTATATGAGGAATCAAATCTACAAGGAGTTTAGTGCAAGTTGAATTGTTAGAATTGGAAATCAGGTACCATGCTGGTGTATTCAAATCTATTTTATACTCAAATCACAATTTCAGATAAAGATAATAAACCTGATTGTTTAAAGAAACATTTAACACACACACACACCCTCCACGAAATAACAGCATTGATTAGAAGTATTAGAATTTTGGAAGAATTTTCCTAAAAGAAATTATATAAGAAAAAAACCCTCTGTTTGAAAACAGAGGAAGTAAACAATATTTTAATTTGCTACTTCATTTCGGTTTTTCTGCACTGGTAAAAAGTAGCTTATACCCATCAAGTCATTTTATACAAATTACAACATTAAATACAGGTGATTTGTGCTAAGGCTGAACTATTTTTTTCTAGAATGAAGACTTATCTTCTCTGCCTAACTATGCCAGGTCTGACAGAAACTGGCTTAACTACTAAATTGTTCAATATTCCATATTTGCTATAGTTGCAACATTACCTGCAACAGTGACATAATCAAATCAAACGGGAAATGGACAAATGATGCTTCTCAGCAAGGGGAACAAATGGCAACCCAGATACCATTCTACTAAAACTAATTTATGTAGCATTTTAAGTCAGTTTTCTTTATATAAGAACCACAAGAGTGATCTGCATAACTTGTATTCAAAATTGGACATAGATTTTAAATAGCAACCATTCCAAGGATGCTTACAGTTAAAAGAAAAACACCAAGTAACAAGTCCTTTTTTTTTTTGCGTGGTGTCATTTTGCAAAAGAGAAAAACAAATCCTTTGTAAAACCAAAGATTAACTACTGTGATTACCTCAAATAAAATTAAAAACCTGCTGAAAAGAAACCCTCAAACTGTTTGTGTTATGGTGACAGTATTGCTAATACAGGACATATTTTTTGTACATGAAAAATTAAACTGAAGAACTGGTCTAAACAATCTATTTGCACACGTGGGGGGGAACAGATGCTTTGGGTCTAGAAGTTTTAGACAAAATGGAACCCAATGCCTTGGAATTTCTAGTTGTTTTATTAATATTCTTAAAAAAGTACTCAAGATTGCAAATTAGTTTATACTAGTTGATAGAAACATAGACTATATTAAGCCCAGAATTTTCTATTTTGGCCACATGAAATGTGAATGTGAAAAATGAAAAACACATTCTAGTTTTGAGAAGTTGTACGGATCGACTTGTATGATCACAATTTATGATTTTCTGCACACTGTCCAAGTGTAGAATTTTATAAAATGCCATGTAAATGTTTTATCCAGCACTACTTAAATATGGTTAACTGAAGGAAAATAATTTTTGTGGGCTAGAGAAGATCAGGCAAGCTGCCTGAGGAGGTATGATGCAAAGTATGATGCAAAGAGAATGATTTTGAAAACTACCTGCCTCTTTGAGCAATGAAGGTGGAAATACAGGCACTTGCCCCAATTTCAACAGCTGAGAAGTGGAGATTCCCCAGTATAGGTTTTTAAGAAGCAGCACTGGCTAGTATATAAATCTCAAATTTTGAAAGGTAGGTATCTTTAACAGGAAATTAAATAATAAAAAAGAATGTGGCAGGTTTTTTTGTCTGTTTCTTTCTTTCAAGAGGCTTTGAAATATAGCTATGAGAACTCTTGGCTCCATTCTGTCTTATATTCATAGAAAAAAGGCAGCTGTCATGTAAACTTTGACTAGAATGTAGAAGCAAACTATGTTGCTATTTTCTACCACAGGACAATTTTTTTTCCTGACTGAGTAAAATCTATGGAAATCCATGCTGACTATTTCTGAAAATTCTATGGACATTTTCTCCTACCAAGCGATTTTTATTTTAGCCTATTTTGAATTATGTGAAATTTCAGGGCTGCTGTATGCCAAGAACAAAGAAAAAAACCATTACTGATATATATATATATATATATATATATATATATATATATATATATATAC
>BLBF01000036.1:4321981-4338670 GCA_015471245.1 Laticauda colubrina
ATCTATCTATCTATCTATCTATCTATCTATCTATCTATCTATCTATCCATATCTTGCATTCTGGAATGGCTATAAAATGCTCTAAACATGATTGTCTCATTAATTAGTTATATATCACTGAATATATTACAGAATGGAATTGCTAAGAATTAGAGCATTTGACTTCCTAATTTGCACTGAATTTCTCAAAATGTGGAGATCTTGTAACAGAAACTCAACCAAATACTTTCTCAAATGGTGTGCTCTAAATATGTTTCAGACATACACAACAAACTTATATTACATTAGGAATATACTAGGTTAGGGAAAGACAGCATAAGCCCTAGAAAACAACTTGCTAAATTTTATTTCAAATTAGCTTACATTAGGTAGAATGAAGAACAATTGCATATCACTGTTATCATTAGGAACATTGATTCATTTCCTTTGAATTCATACTGCCCTGGCTTTGCTAAGAATTTATACTCTGCTTATGTATTTACAGGATAATATTTTAATTTCTCACCTGCCATCTCGTGACCTGTGCAAGCTGCCATGGTAGCTACTAACTTTGCTATGCACACTGCCTGCTTTGCTTCGTTGGTCATCCATCATAGCCAATTGTGTAGAGGAGGCATGAGTAGAAGTTCCTTGGGTGGAAGTCCCTCTGGATTTGCGAATTATGGGTGTATTTGGGTCTCTCAAAAGAGACTGTGCAAAGTCAGGTTCCTGAAGTACTTGTCGGCTCTCATTAACAACCCTGGTAAATATCAATCAGTTGAACACCAAATGGAAGCAGCAGTATATAGAAAAAGCTAAGCAACAATGAGCTCTGATTATACTGCATGAATTCAGAAGTACATATTTCTGTTATATCTGTATCATTCAAAATTAAGACAATGCATGGCAGACATGTTGAATATGGTTAAAAATTACCACTACAATTACAACAGTTGCATTTTATCATTCCCAGAATATTGCAACCATCAAACATATATAAGCTTGGTCAAAATTTGGTCATTTCATGTGGCTGCTGTAGATTAGCTGCCATCTAACTAATATAATAAGCTTTGGGGAGGAATGGTATTATGGGGCCTTTAATTCTACTTTACAAATTGATCCTGGAAAGTAATGCAAACACTAGTTTGCTTTATAACATTATTACAGAGTCAGCATATTGCCCCCAACAATTTGGGTCCTCATTTTGCCAACCTTGAAAGAATGGGAGACTAAGTCAACTTCAAGCCCATTAGGATCAAACTCCAGATTGTGAGCCAAGTTAGCCTGCAATATTGCATTCAGTACTGCAATACTGTGCCACTGTAGTTTTATTGCACGTGCTATTAACATTTATAGTTCATAAAATTGCCAAGGAAAGTCACTTTTAGTTTTGGAATGCAATGTCATCAATATATGACAATCTGACCTGTTCTTTTTACCTATAAATCCGAAATAGATAATTTTGGAACTGAGGAGGGGAAACAAGCTGAAAACTCAGGAAATAAAATCAATGGAAAATGTATTTCTTGGACAGAAGGATTCAGCTAATGGGATAGAGTTGCATATCTCCTAAAATCAAGTTTATAGTTAGAAGGTGTTTCCGGATTCATTGTTAATTCTGGAAGCACAAGTAGTGGAAGTAGGCAGATATGACATTTATGGGCTTTGGTTTAACATATCAGCTAGAAAAGGCAGATTTGGCTTCTCATATATTGCAACCTTCCCCACCTTCCAAGTATATGGACTTCAACTCACTCTTTTTTCCTGCGCCCATGAAAAAAGCTGGCCCATTCAAAGCAAGTCTTTTTACTTCCAACCCAAAAGACTGATGGTATTCCTACTATGAGGGCCATCAGATATTTCATAAGGAAGAGGATCAAGTCCGGTCGACTCATCTGGGTAACCTGTAAAAAAAAGGCAAGTGTAACAAGTAGGCAAAGGGCTGCACAGATACAATTCCAGGCATTAAGTTGTTTAAAAATAATTACTACAGACCCAAGTGTACTCAAAAAATTTTATTATCCAAAACTGCTTATTGGAAAGTCCTTTTTATCCAAATATAGATAAATCAATTTAAATGTCCCTGTTGTGATTGGGTAATAGGTTCATGTGTCACTACCCAAAGAAAATCCTTGACAATAGTACCATGTACAACATTATCCCTAGAATCCCTGCATGAAAGACATAAGGAAAAGGGTTGCTTCCTTGAAATAGTGTTCCCAACCTTCATTTTTAATTTGTACAATTAATTTAGCAATCATTGCTGGCTTGAGAATGGCATTAAATTAGTGGGGAAAGAGACAGTTGTTTATATAGTTCTACAAAAAGGTCTCCATGGATACCTTATTTGCAAGCTTCTCATTTATATAAATTATTTTTGTGCTTGAGCAATATTTGGTATCATTCCTCTTCTTGAAGTAAAGGGAGCTGGACTGACTGCATGTAGAAATCTGGAGACTTTTTCAAATTTTCAATTTTGTCAACGTTGCCTGAATGACTTATAGTTCCATGACAATGTGGTATTGAAGATATTAGAGAAGGGTATCAAAAAATGGTTAGTCAGTGAAGTAACTATTGACCCTTACTGACATGATGGAATAGAAACTCATATAAAAATGCTGTGCTGTAGTTTGACCTTTATTTCTGCAATTGTATTTCTGCAAAGAGACAAACATTCTGTGTAGCCATTAAAAGCTAGGGCTGTTTGTTGGATTTTTGATTTCTCAAATTTCAAATTGCAGTTCTTCCTTTAGCCCATCAATAATTTAAATGACATAATAGAACAGACCAGATGGTGAGAGAAAGTGAACAACTATAATCTGAGACTCTTTAAATATTTATGCCTGAAGAATAACTCGAGATAAAAAAATATCTTTGGAGTCAAATAGACCATAATTTAGACTATGATGCTCCATATCAAGAGAAAAATAATCTGCTAGCCTAGGAAGCTTAATTCTCAATATAAAAAGTAAAGTGCAGGACAAAAATTTACATGAAGCCATGGATGAGATCATCCATCACCATAGATGCAATATCTCATCTGCATGAAATATACCTTTCTGCCCCTGGTGACTTAAAAGACGCTGTTGATGTTCTGTCCCAATGCTTGGAGGTTGTGGGGTTGAGGAACAACAGATTTCAGCTGAACCCTGGCAAGGCTGAGCGACTCTGGGTATTTGGACTCTTCAGCTCAGGGATTATGCCACCTTTGGACTCTATAGGATTGCACTCAGTCCAAGAATGACATAGAACAATCCAGTCAAATTTCAGTTCTTTATTTCTTTATACCCAACATATAGAATCTCACCATATTAAAACTTCACTACTCTTACCCCAACTGACATACCCTGGCAGATTCTAGAGAGTGGCTATCCTAATTCTCTTCCTCTGTCTCCTACCAAGCTCTATGCTTGTATGCCTATTGTCTCATCTTTTTCCTTGGAATGTGCTACCTCCTTCCGCAGAAAACAGACTATTTCATTGTAGTCCATATAACACCTATCCATCCTGTAGGTACCTGTCTTCCCAGCACTGTCCCAAACAGGCCTAATATGCAATTTGGGATGAGAAGGGCTTTTGCAAACTTCATGTTGTGTGCCAATTGTGCCTATTGCTAGACCAGTAGGCTCCGCTTACAGCCACTCTGCCCTGATCACCCCTCAAGTGGACTATTAAAATCTCCTCTACGTGGGGCTGCTGTTGGATGCATTCAGAAGATTCAGCTGATGCAGAATGCAGTGGCACAGGCAGTTATGTCTGCCCCTTAGAACAGCATGTTACATCCTTGCTCTTTGAGTGGCACTGGTCGCCAGTTTACTTCTGGGTTCAATTCAAGGTGATGTTTTTGACCTTTAAAGACTATCATGGCATGGGGCTGAGGGACCACTTTCTCCATTATATCTGCCCATTTCATCTGGTCCACAGAACAGATATGCTATGGAAACCCATCTGTGAAAGAGTTTCATCTGGCAGGACCCAAGAGACATGCCTTTTTTTTGCCATGTCACCCACTCTATAAAACATCACCCCCCCATAAGGTGAGACCCACCCCATTATCTTATTGTTAATAATACTATTGGCATCTTTTAATGGCAGTTCTTAACGTTTTGATTGTTATTGTTTTTATTGAAAGCTGTCGATTATCACTTCATTGTGAGATGGATGATTATATAAATGTCATAAATTTAAAAAAAACCTCAGGGTCGTCATTTATCTATGTGTTATTCTGCATAGGTAAAAGGAGTATGCCTAAGAACCACCGCAGATCTAGTGATAGGAAACATAAAATAGGCCAACACATTTCAAGCAAGACAGATACTAGGTTTCTAAGCACTATCCTAAGCCATAGTGTGGTTTGTTTGGTTTTGGCCAAGAGTTCTAGCCCACCTTAGGCATGAAAATCAGTTGGGTGATAGGCCAATCACTCTCCTTCAGCCCAACACACTTCACAGGGTTATTGTGTGGAAAATAAGAGGAGAAAGAAGGAGCTGCCTTGAGTTACTTATAAAAATAAAGGAGGAATATTAAATAAATAGACAAACAAGCAAACAAACAAAACAATGTGTCATTAAGTTTAAGTATTAAGTCCAATATTTGAGGGACTGCCACAGAGAGGAAAGGGTCAAGGTATTTTTCAAGGCTCCTGAAGGCCAGACAAGGAATAATAGATGGAATTGATCAAAGAGATTCAACCTAGAAACAAGGATAAATTTTTTGTCAGTGAGAACAATCAACTAATGGAACAACTTGCTTTCAGAAGCTGTGGGAGCTTCATCATTGGAGGCTTTCAAGAAGAGATTGGACTGTCATTTGTCAGAAATGGTTTATGGTCTCCTGCTACAAGGTCTCTATCAACTCTGTTAATCTGTAATCAGTTGTTTCCAACTGCTACTGGTAGCAACCGCAAAGATAGATTACTATTGCTTGAATGTAATTTCTTTGGATAGTATCAAAACTATTTTTGACACATTTTTTCCTCAAACTCCAACCACAAAAGACTATAGCATCATGATATTCAATTTATTACATTGGAATACCAAACTAGAAGAGGAGGTTGACATGTTTTATGCTCAAGATTAATGTAAAATTGATAGAACATGCAAGTAAAATATGCTGTTTATGGTTGGAGACTGGAATGCCAAAATTGGAAATCTATCACACATGACCTTTTTTCAAATATGACCTAGTGAGATATGTACAAAAGAAAGCACTATTATTCCAGAATCTTATTCGCCATCGCATAACAGCAGTTTATCAGCTAACAAGAAAAAGGCATTTGATAGCAAAGTAGTTGTAATTCATTCCTTCTGAATGAGCTCTATTCAAGATACTATCATAAAGATTGCTTCTGTTCAGTAAACCATCCTCTCCATTTCATACTGGTGTGTAATTCCCTCATCCACCTAATAGTTATTTGGCATGTTCAGTGTATTCTTCTGATCATTTTTCATGTTTGGCAAGAGCTTAGATCTTTACATTGTAACCCTACAAAAAATACTGTATGCAATTCTATATGGATATGCTTAGTGTCTAGTGTATTTAAATTGTTTTAATGTCTTCATTTCTTAACTGAAGTTCTTTTTATTTCAGGGAATTTTAAAGTAATGCAAATATTTTTTTAAAAAATACCAAATTATTCTATTTTCTCTGAAGATCACACCTAAAAATTCACATTCATGTTCACATTCTCAATTTCAGTTTTCAGTTTTTCTTCTGAGTCATATTTCTAGCCATCTAATTATGCCAGGTAATATGTTTTTACTTGATGAATATATTGCAGGAGACTGGTACCAAAGTTATGGAAAACACAGTATGCTTTCTGCCTTGACATAAAAGGAATTGATCATCAGGTAATGATTTAAGAGATAGGCTCACTTACCTGATAAGGGCAAGGTATGTGATATTCCTTGCACCTTTCTTGAATCCATGTTGTCTCCCACACACTTCGGTAAGCTTGCTCATAAAAATAGCAGCCAATGACAACCAAGAGTGGCACAAGATACAGTACACTGAAGACGCCAATCCGAATCATAAATTTCACCAACTTGTCCTGGTTTTCCTTCTCTAAGGGAATTTCAATACGAACCCGATTTAAAGAAATGATGCCAGCAAGTAGCAAAGAAACTCCAACCATCACATACAGGCAGAGAGGAGCAAGAACGAAGTATCTCAAGGCATCTACATCATAAAGGCCAACAAAACATACGCCACTGATGTTATCACCTTCTATTTTATTCATAGCTAGGAGAATGATGGTAAGGGTTCCAGGGATGCCCCACGCACTAGCATGGAAGAGGAGGGCTTTCTTCTCAATGGCTTCACTACCCCATTTTGGGACAGCTGCCAAAAACCAAGTAATGGTAAGAATCACCCACCAAACGCTCCCAGCCATGGTAAAGAAATACAGTACCATGAAAAGCATGGTGCATGCTTTATTGTGAGAGCCCTGTGTCACTGTGGAAGCCTTGTAAGTGGCAGGGCCGGAGGCATTGCAGGCAACCCGGTCCTCTAGCAAAAAGCCAATGAAGAAAATGAGGGACACCATCATGTAACAAACAGCATAGAAGATTATAGGTCTTTCTGGATAGCGAAATCTTGTAACATCAATCAGGAAAGTCAAGAAAGTGAACAAGGTAGCAGAAAGGCAGACAATGGAGATCACACCAATGAAGTATCGTGCGAAAGAAAGTTCTTCTTGTCTAAAGTACATATTTGGACAAGGAGGGGAACAGTCCCGTACCCGCAGGAATGTGTAGCCCAGATCAGGGTCTATTTTCAGTTCTCGAGGGCACCAAAAACCATAGTCTCTTTGCACTTCCACTGCTGCTTTTTCTGTTGGTTCCCCAACTACATTGAGGTCAATGGGACGAGGGTAAGGCTCATCACAGTCTGGGAACCTAGAACAGCAAGACCAAAGGACTTGTAATAATTTTAAATATAAGCAAGCCTGTTCTGGTTCTTTAAAAAAGTATTGATTTGAAGGAATAGTCCAAGAGAAAATTAAATTAAATTATAGGATTCTATGGATAGAAATCAAATTCTTATACAAATTTTAGTTTAATAAATTTCATATATCCAACTATCAGTGCCAGCTGCTTTTCAGAGGCTCATCGCTGAAGATTTGCTTGATTTCATGTTAAATATATTTAGTCAACTGCTTTTATTCGGTAAATAAGAGATTTTTGTAACTAACCAAGAAAAACAACCAACCAACCAACCATCTTAAAACATTTAATGAATGATAGAAAAAGGCTACTGCTTTGTGTGTATATTTTTGTGGCCAGGTATGGCTTTGGAATTTGCCATGACTATTGCAGTTTTTACTGTCTTCAATCAATTTTAGAGCACAAATGCTTCAAAAACAAATCTGGAGTTCTTGCCTTATACAATCCGCATCACAAAGTCCTTTAGCCAACATATTTTTATTAAAAGTCAGCATAATATATAAAATATCTGAAATATTAATATATCACTGCTTATCCACCTATATCTAAGATATACTTTTCCTGATTAAGCATATAAATAACACAGATGTATTCCGATTCTTCTGCTCCATTTTTCATTCAGAATTTATTGCATCCTTTTTCAGTTTTATCTTTGTACTTATTCAACATCTTTCAACTCTACTAAATATTCTACCCATATTTTTTTCGGACTTTAATTCTGGAATCTAACAACTAGACTGCAATAGCCTGTAAGTATGATTTCCCTCAGAGATTTGTACTGTGGAAGTTATTTGTTTCTTTTCATTGAAATTAAGGCCAGTGTAATTGGTTTCAAGTTGACTTCTATCTGTCACTTTCAAAGCCAGAAACAGCTTCTATGCAAGTGGTACCTATGTAGAAGCTGCTTTCAGTTTTAACAAAGGCAACCTGGCACTGTCCTCCCAAAACATTCACCAGAGCTTGTGATAAGTTTTTAAAAGAAACTGTACTTAGGATGGGCTGTAAAACATGGCGAAGCCATTTTTCTAACTCTATGATTGATTAAAAATTAATGTAAAACTTTTCAAGTATGAAAATATAGATTATACAAAAGAGCAGGGAGTTCAGGACTGGTCTCATCCCCAAGAGGCATATGACATGTTGTCTGAAAATACAGCTTGAAAAAACATTAAAAAGGTGATTTTAATGTAATAGTAATTTTAATAAATACAAATCCTGAGAATTCACTCACCTGTTGCATTCCATGTCTTCCGGCCAAGACACACCAAACATCTCCATGAGCTTTGAACATTCACTGTATGCTCGTTGACAAATTCTGCGACATGGGAGGGTAACTCTACCATACTCCATGCAAATGGGAGCATAGAGAGCACATAGGAATGGTCGAAAGTCTCGGGAACAATCAAGGTTTACCAAAGGATGAAATGGCTATAAAAAAGAAGTAAAAGTGGCTCTGTGACAATATTTCAACAGCCAAATTCTATATTGTGTACTATGTTTTTTCAGAATCCTTACAGTTTTGGGAAAACAGGTAAAATAATATATATACCAGACAAAAAAAAGCAGGAAAGTTCTAAAAAAAAGTATGAAAACAGCTGTTTTTTTACTGTGCTATTTCTGACTAATATAACTCTATGTAACTTGTGATATAAAACTGAATGATGCCCATCTGCCAAGAGCATGAAACACCCTCTCCCAAACTATTATACAATAAATTATACAATAGTTATTTATTTATAACTTAATCAATTCCATAATGCCTACTGTTGATCTGCTTCATAATACATAAGTAATATAATAGGCTTTCATGAGATATATTGATAAAGCATACCAACCAGACAAGAAAATGCTACACACTCAGACATAAACCTCTTCTTTTTGATGTGTGTGTGTGTGTGTGTACTTCTTACATTTTGGACACTACTGGATTTATACTCCCAAACTATTCAGTGATGTATATTCAGTCAAAATTACCTCAAATGTTACACCTAAAATATTGGACATTTAAATATTGGACTCTAGGTAGAAAATAATTTTCCAATTTATAACTGGAAAAAGTTATTTTCTACTAACCAATTACTGAACCTTAAAGTCTTCCTCCCTTATTTACATTCAAATTAATAAGGTTTGCATGTTCTATTCACAATCTGCCCCCTCCTTTCAGTGTTCCATACATATTACCATGGGAACACTACATTCATAGGATTTCAAACCTACCACAGGGCAAGCTTAGTCTGAAGTATGAAAAGGGTAGAGTCACTACCCTACACTAACCTGTAACTACACTACCCTACACTAACCTTTATCACACGACACAAGGCTGGTAACCATAGGAACAGTTATCAAAGAAAAACAGTCTTGCTAATATACCCAGAGATATACAGGAGAGGCATCATGAAATAGGCAATTGTGGCAAATACACACACAAGTCATTTTACTCTGATTTATCAGGGAGTTATGCTGGAATAATAATTTGAAAATTCTGCATCTTCATTGAACTGGTCTGCATGCTATGAAATGGCAAAGCTGACCCTGAAATCTATGGCAACATTTAACACTTAGGTCTGGATAGCTATTTTTTTCTGCCATTCCAATAACTCATATGTTGGAGATTTAAAAAGATTAATAACTAAGGAAAAATGTAGCTGAGGCTTTTATCATAATAGATTTTCATTGTGGTTTCAGATAATTTAACAGCGCTCCACTAAAACTCCCACATTTTCACATTTCCATTGTTAACAGGGAAAGTTTTGGGATTTAGGGACATTCTGGATGCACATGTAAAACTTAAAAGAAATGCAATAGAAAAGTGTTTCTCCATTTCTTAATAGTTTGTTGTTGAAATTCAGCAGCATTATTTCTGAGAATCACAAAATGATTTTTTAGCTGCACAGTGGGCTTGAACTGAAAAAAATAGTACTTTTGGTGGGTATTTGTGGAGTACTCTGGTGGATTACTTAAAATAGCAGCGCACATTTCTCATGATTTTCAATAAAAGAATTATATTCTTATCCAGTTCTCCTACATTTTGAATTGGGCGTCTGGAAAGCCGGCAGTCCAGGGTCAAGCTCCGAGCAGCACATGATGATGTCAGCTTCCCTCCTCACTTCAGCTCCTGCCAATCTAGCAGTTTGAAAGCATGCAAATGCGAGTAGATGAATAGGTACCACTCTGGTGGGAAGGTAACAGTGTTCCATGACATCATGCAGGCCACTTGACCATGAAAATATCTTCAGACTGCACTGGCTCAATGGCCTTGACACACCATCTTCTAGAATTGGCAACGACTAGCAAAATACAATCCACAGGGACTTTTTTTTTCACATTTTGAATTCATTCTAATACTAAGACATTTAACTCATTGAGTCTAAACAAAACCAACATTTAAATATAAAATTGTTTCAAAATATATATTATTGAAATAAAATCTTCATATTTTATTTACTATCTTCCATTCAGCTTGCTGAGGAAACTAGAAGATGGAATAACAAAGTATCTCAAGGGCATCGAGTTCAGGAAGCTGATAACAGCATAAGACAATCAAAAACCATGAGAAATGATTGAGGAGGGAACCAACTGTTCCAGAAACAATAAAAATACCACAAAACCCAAGCAGCAACAGAAGCAAAGCAACTATATAACAGATTAACACACATTCCTAATAAAGGCAATATGCTTAAATCAGACTTGGGCATTTTATGGTCCCCATCCAGCTATCCTTGTCTGGCCCAGTGGCAGGAGGAAGTAGGCCAGCGGCAGGCGGAGGGGCAGTGTGGTAGCAGTGGCCCTCCACACAGTTTCAGTTTTCCATGTGGTCTCTTGAGAAAAATAATTGCCCACCCTGGTTTCGATGTAACTTTTTGGAGAGGGGGTAAATTAACAGTTCACAGTACTGACTGCCGATGGACAGCTCCTAGCCTGTTTATACAAACTGGATAGCTCAAATGGATTAATACAAATGCAGCCCTAATGTTTTATATAAAGAAGTCACAAAGCATCTTATCTTTCAAAAAGCAATGAGATGCTTTTTACAGCCTCAAACAATCATTAAAAGTTAAAGTTCACAAAGCTATAAAAATGGACAAGATGGAAAATAAACTGCAACCCTTCCAACATATGTAAATGTTTATCAGTCAAAGCTTAAGGAATTTGATTTAAAAAGTTTCAAATAAATCTGAACCTTTGGAGGGAAAATCTATCTAAATTGCAAGACATAACAAGCAATCAAATTTCAATCTGTACTGGAATAATAGGATTACTTTGGATTCAAAATATACATTTGATCAATACTTCAATTAAAAGTAAAAAAGCTGCTTCAGAATAAATGAGGGTATACATTCCGTACCTATCAGTACCTCCTTAGCAGGGCTGCATCTTTTTTCTAAGCCTGCAGAAAATACAAGCCCAGGAGAAAATGCAAAAGAATTAAAGGGATACTGAAATGAGGCTGACAAAGTTCTTTAAAGGGAGTGTGGATAGTACCATACCATTTTAACATCAGTCAATACTGGCTGGTTGATATGAAATGGCAATGCTATTGTGCCAAATCCTAGTACTTTCCTCTTGTAAAATCTTAAATTTCATAATGGCATTTCATTTTTAAGATGGATTAAAATTTTTGTTTTACAAATAAGAGGCTAAGCATGGAAGGACAATACATATTCTTCAGGCACATTTTCCCCAAAGTTTCTATACTGCAAAGTTTAAAAAAAAAATACATATCTTAGAAGAGTAGATGATAATATATTCTTTCAGAATGTTTATTTTTACTGTTTATAAAATGTGAATTTTGGGGGCATTTTGGGGGGGCATTTTTACAATTTTATATAATCTACATCTGAGTGTCTCATTTTGATCAAATGTAATAATTCACATGGTACAAGGTACCATGCATCAGATAATATAGGCCTGCATCCTTTAAAGATGAGGGCAAACAAGCCAAGTACAGTCATCAGCCTTCTACAGATGAAGTAACAAAAAGTCTTTAAACAGATTCCAGTACTGTATTTTTCTACCTAAAAACAATTTCAGGTTAATTGAATGTTCTTAAATTCTACTTCAGAGGGTCTTTTGAACTTCCAGAATTGATTCTGAGAGTACACAGGAGGAGGAGCAAAAGAAAATAGCACTGGAGGACAGACATCATTTTACTGAAGTTAAATTATATCAGGATTCATGCCTAGAGCCAGAAATAAATCACAGATCTCCAGACTTGAAATTTTTAATTCAGCTTCTGTCTAGACTTGGCAGAAGATGCCCCAGCAGTACTTAGAAATATTGCTAACAGTAAAACCTTGAACATTACATTGGCTACTGCAAGTCAAAGAAATCAGAGACTTTATACATTTATGCTGCAGAATTTAAAATCTAAGCTTCTTCCAGCCATCTTTATAGATTAATATATATTTGGCAGATATTTGATAGCTTTGGGAAATGGATGAGTTGTATTTACATAATCATTTTCTTTAGCTTGGAAACAAGTAATTCTTGCCTTACCTCTTACAGGTTATTCCATTTATTTTGTGTAGAAAGAATGCTTATGCAATTGATCTACAACAGCTATAGAAGGATATTAGAAAAAATAATAATAATCCTTCCTTTTTGAAAAGAGTGCAGATCTGATTAGTGAACTACAAAACGATATGAGGCACTAGATATATCTTCATTTTCCATTTGGTGTATCTCAGTATGTTTTATTTTGTCTCTCTCAACATGTATAATGCTTCCCGTATATTCTTCCTCATCAGCACTTTCATCATCTTATAAGTTAACATCTCCAGAAGAATCTTTGCAGCCTCAATTACAATCCCCCCATGAAAATTTCAAAAAGTTTCATTCTAGTTGCAAATATATTCTTCGAAGAATATTTGTTTTGTAAAGATTACCAATAACATTATTAATTGCATGTGATCCACCAAAGCATAGAATGTACTTGTTTAACTCTACAATTCCTCAAGATCAAAACATGAACAGTTTACTGAAAGTAAATAAAGTTGGTTCAAGATCCACGGTTATTGCACTAATCCATGACAGCCACTTTTACCCACATTATATATTTTCATTTTCAAGAATTGTCATCATTCATAAGATAAAAAGCAATTTAATATAATAATAAAAACCTCTGGATCCAGAGAACCTATAATCTTATGTGATGATTCTTCATGAAGGTTTCATTCTTTGCAAAAAAAAAAACCCATATAGCAAAAAAGTAGTAAATACATTTAATTGTTCTATATTAATAATTCTGAACAACTGTGAAGATCTTGATTTATATTTTGAATATAAATACTTACTTCCATTGCTAGAGCTGCTGTTTGTTGATCATAATGATTCAAAAGGTTAGGCATAAATGTGGTATTGTATGGAAGATCTTGGCACATCCTCAGGATTATGGGTTCACAAGAGAATAGGCTGTGGCCACCACTGCATCTTGCTAGAACTGCCAAAAGCCAAAGATAATGGATCATCCAAATTACAGCCATTCTTCTGCAACAGTCATGAGGGTCTCCAAATTATTTATCAGGCATTGCTGGATATTTCAACTTTTTATCTTAAAGTTCTTCAGAGACTGAATAACTCTTCACACTAATAGATTTTAGCATAGTCCAGTAGAATACTTTTATTTCCAAAACACTAATAAAACTTTGTCTTGTTTTTTCTTCTATACCACCATACAAGTTGTACTGTATCATCATAACTTATTGACTAACCGCATTCCCAAACAGACTCCATGTTGACAGCCTTTTTTCTTCTATCAAATAATCTAAGAATAAGAACATAAATACCTTATTAAAATTCAAAGTAATACTGTACATAGAATAAAAAGACATAGGCTCAAGTTCTGACCATGGAGCACACAGAATGGGTTTGGAGCAATCATTCTTTTGTAGCTTAATCTATGTCAACCCTGAAGCTGACCTGACTGAGGCCATTTTGCTGCTTCAGTGTTGCCACATTGAAGCTGATGGATAGGGAGAGGAGAATAGAGATAGCTGGGGTTTTGTAGACAAAACAAAATACTTTGTCTTGAGAACCAAGGACATTCTCACATCTGGCCAGAGAGAGAGGAGAGATGTTACCCGGAAACCAGATGGCATCTTGATTGGACCATGTGACTGCTCTTGACACTCAAGAAGCTGAGTCAAAAAGCTGGGGGCCCAGCAGCAGGGGCTGGCTTTTATACTCTGGCAGACTCAGCTCAATGATGTCAGAGGGAGGAGTCTTACCCATTCCTGGACTCTCGTAACAGTGTGGAGAAGAGCCAGTTGCGTGTCTAACTGGTTAAGGTACCAGGTTAGAAGTAAGAGATTTCAACTTCTGCCTTAGCCATGAAAGCCAGATGAATGACCTTGGATTTGTCTCTCTCTTTCAACCCAACCTACCTCACAGTGTTGTTTTTGTGGGGAAAATAGGATGTGATCAATATGTTTGCCATATTGAGTTATTTGTAAAAATAATAAAGGTAGGATACAAATAAATAAATAGAGGTTCCTGTGTACACTACCATAAACTTCTAAATACATAGGAGAAATGCAATAAATAAAATACTTCATTGCTTATTAGATGTATGCCAAAAATATGAAAGATGCATTACTTGCAACAGTACAATATCTCTAACACTATCAAACATTTGTCTATTCAAGGTCTTTGGGAAGCACTCAATAAAAATACCAAATCCAGTCTAAACATTGGGTTGACAATGAAACCAATAATAAATAAAATCCCCTCCAAAGGAATAGTACTTCATTACAGTGGAAGGGCTTGGTGCTTTAGTGATGTCAAGGACTACGCTGAACAGGTGCAACCATATCAGCTGAAGAACCAGACTGAATCTGTTCCAAAATTCCCCATTCAATGCTGTGAGAATACATAATTTGAATTTCATGCTGGATCAACAGTTGTCCAGATTAGCAAAAGTCACATTGGATGCTATGGTTCCTAGGTATTCATTGACAAGCGTGATATAAGGTTCAATTCCCCATGCTAGGCAAATAGGTGTGAAGCTGACAGGCTACTGAAAGGCAATAAAAAACGAAGAATTTGATCAAAGGAATAAAACTAGTCAATTATGGAATGTTTCTACCAATTGGAACAATTAAATGTAGATTTCAAAAGTGACTGTGCCAGTTTTGGGAAAAAAATACATTTCATTTAGTAATTAATAATACTTAATGGACCAAAAATGTGTAATTCTGAAACACAAATTCTTTATCAATACTGAACTGGAAGCAATTGAAAAACAAATTCAATTTATTCAGAACTACGAATAATACCAATTTGCAGAGTGAGCAACATACAGTAGAAAGTAAAGAGACTATTGATTTCAATGAAGAACAAGGAGAAAAAACTGCTAAAGTGCTAAAGAAGTGCAAATACTGTCAGCTAATCAAGACCTAGTTGAGAATTCAAAGACCAAATGAAAGAAGCCAAAATAATTTTTTTGACAAAATTGAATCAATTTAACTTTGAAGACTTTGGCTGAAACAATAAAAATATTAATGAAGCTGTTTAAATTGTGACCCAAATGAACCAGCTGATATATGCTTGTATATCTAATGTAAACATAGAAGAATGGAGGCTTAAATATGAAGCAATAATTAAGAAAGGAAAAGCTAAATGGAAAATGCACTTAAATCTGGATAAAGAAAATGTGCATAGCTTTGAGCAATATGAAAAATTTAATACAAGGAAAGTAGAAAACAGCTAGTCCTTGACTTATAATTATCACTTACCCGGCAAATACCATCTCTGACTGGAGATTTTACAGTATCCTTTCCCTGCATGCCCACCAAGCCAAGCCCTCAGAACCGGTAGTAAAAAACTGTGAATCCCAACACTGGCCGTTCCCCTCCATAGTCACATGACTGTAACTTAGGGTGCTCCTCAACTGAACACCATTTGCAGCATTCCATGGTCATGTAATCAAGTTTTATTATGAGTTTGCCAAAAAACAACATTTACTTCTGCTTTTGGCAAACGGCATCCATAACAAACCATTGGTTTGTTTAACTACAGTGGCATTCACCTAACAACTACAACATTGCTTAAGCCCATGTCACACTGCACCAATGGATGCAAAGAGGATGTAAAATGGAGAGAAACACTTGCCATCCGTTGGTTAACGCGATGCATCCGTTCTATACTCACTGCGTGCGTGATTCATACGTTCTATCCGTCCAGCATCTGTCTACTGAGATTTCATCCGCTCAAAAAGTTTTGAGCTGCACAAAACATTTTGAGCGGATGAACTTTCCGCTGCATCCCTTCTACATCCGTGACACATACGGGAAACAAACGTTCTACGTCCGTTGTCATCCGTTAAATGTCCACTGTATCTGGTCGGCATCTGCTGCGCATCTGCGCAACTCGCATCTGCTCCAGCGGAAAACGGAAAGAGGGAGGAAGCGAAACGGACATGGAACGTCCACACAGCGTTAGTAGCACGGATATAGAAAGGATGAAAGTAGATGCATCTCGTATAGAAAGCATTAAAACGAAAAAAACGTTTGGATATGGGATGTATCTCGGATATTTAGGATGTCTGCAGGATGTCTAGAGGATGCAGAAGGACACCTAGAGGAAAACTGATATTTCCTATAAAAAGGGGGAGGAAATCACCTGGATCTCACTTTCAGTCCAGCAGCCCTGGTGTGCAGACCTCTTCAGCCTTGCTCTTGCTCTTCAACATCATCCATTGATCTCTACCATGGATCAACGCACACTTCTTTTGGTAGCTGCCATCATTCAACACCAGAACCAAGCCCTC
>BLBF01000036.1:4339070-4362187 GCA_015471245.1 Laticauda colubrina
ACCTCAAGGAGGGGCTGGAATGCAACCTCATCATGGGTTTCCCAGATTCAGACCCCCTGCCCAACGACACGCAAGATGTGCCCTACTTCATTGTGGGGGATGACGCCTTCTCTCTCAGAACCTACCTCATGAAGCCCTACACTTCCAGACTCCTCACCCGTAAAGAGAGGATCTTCAACTACAGGCTGTCCAGGGCAAGACGGGTGGTGGAGAACGCCTTTGGCATCCTGCCCAACAGGTTCCAGGTACTTCTCACCACCATGCAGCATCGCCCACAGACTGTGAGGAACATCGTGGAAGCTTGCTGCATCCTGCACAATCTCATGTGCACCCACTACCTAGTGTTGCAGAACAGGCTTGTGGACCGTCAATAAGGCAATGGGGACATGGAGCCTGATGAATGGAGGCAAGGACAAAACCTGATAGACACTGTGGATGTGCAAGGCCCCAACAGAGCTTCACATGAAGGGAAGAAGCAGCGCAACCTCCTGAAACACTGGTGCAACTCCCCAGCTGGAGCAGTGGAGTGGCAAGACAGGATGGTAGATGCTTAATGGATGCTTCCTTCAGCCTGTCTCATAACACTGATGAGATTGTGCCATGTATGTTGAGTGGCCCTACAATGAACAGGGCATTCAATAAAGAGTTATGTTAAATAAAGAGTTATTTATTTGAAATGTGTTGATAAATGAATAAATTGTTATTGATAAAAAAGGGCCATATGTGTGGCAGCTGGGAGGGTGGACCATAGAGTCCCACTATGCTTGCACTGGAGGTTTATCTATCCCACAACTATCCTTACCCATTCCATAGCTATTATCCATCCCACAGCTATCCTTGCCTATCCCACAGCTATTATCCATCCCACAGCTATCCTTGCCCATCCCACAGCTATCCTTGCCCATCCCACAAGCATGCAAAGGCTTAAACATTTTCTAAAAGTTTCCACCAAGACTTTATTAAGTAAAAGAAATGAACCAAGTGTGTGAAGCAAAGAGAATCTTTATTGAAAACAAACTGTAAAAGCAAAATGACCCAAGTAAAGTGTCTCAAGCAAAGATAAAGTCAACAGGTAACAACTCAGTCTCTGGCACTGTTCTCAGTTGCTCTGAGGCATGCCCATGGTCTCAGATGTAAAGGGTCCAGGGACTGTGGAGGTGGCAGGGGCTGGAGTGTTGGTCTGAGGCGCCATTGGCGTGCCTGGCCCCGAGAGGACAACAGGAGATGGTGTGTGCAGGAAGCTCTCAGACAGCTGGCTCAGGCCCTTGAGGTTGAGAGGCCCTTCATCCAGGACCTGGGATGTCAGGCACAGGACCGATGACAGATGTTCTGTTGAGGGGCTTGGCTGTGGGGTGGAGGAAGGAGGAGTGTAGTGGGGCTCTCTGGTCTGCAGCTGGGCGAGGTGAAGCGTTGGTGGCATCTGTGGCGTCGGTGGCATCTGTGGCAGGCGCTGAACCTGGGCCTGGACTGGGAAGGGCTGCCTCTGTTGAGAGAGGTCCTGGTAGCCGTAGCCTTGGTAGGAGAGGGACTGTTGAAAGCCTTGGAAGGGCTGTGACATCGCCTGGGGTGAAGGAGCAGACCTGGAGTGGGTGGAAGCAGGTTCAGCTGGGCCTGGAGGGTGGTGCAGAAGCCCAGTGATCCTCTCCTTCATCACCTTGTACTGGGGCTCGGGCATGCCCATGAGGGTCTGGGTCACGTAGGTGAGGAAGGGCTTGCGGTTTGAGGATGGAATCTCGAAGTGACCAGCTGAGAGAGGAGATCTGCGCTGTTCTTGATTGTGTCCCTGATCTCCAAGAGGACAGTGTGGCTCTGTCCCTTCGGTCTGCCTCTCTGCCTGCTTTCTGTGGAGGTGGAGCTGGGGGTGGGGGTGGGTTGGTCTCTGGTGGCTGCGGCCTCCTCTTGCTCCATCTGCGTCAGGGGATCCTCCACGTCCTCCGACATGGGGTGTGCAGCTGTCGGGGGGGTCTCTGTCTTGGGGCGCTCCGCACACACCTGCCTGGACACACTGGCTGAAAGAGGAGTGGCCCTCTGTGGGCTGTCTGAGGGAGAGGGTTGACAGAGGGGCTGCTCCTCGGTGGCGGATCTCACCCTCCAGGAAGCTGCACCAGGCCATGACGTAGGTCTCCCGGTCCGTCAGCTTGACAGCGGCCTGCCCAGATCTCTTCAGGTGCAGCTTGCCATACCAGGTGTGCATATGCTTCAACCACCCCAGGAGGACATCAGAAGTGTAGCCCAGGCTCTCCGCCTTCTCTCTCCAAGCCGTCTGCTTCCGCTTGGTGTCTCGATATAGCCTGTGGCCCTTCCTCCACAGGTACTCATTCTCCCTCAGCCATTCGAGCACCTCGTCCTCATGGTCCTCTGCAATGGAGTATTGTTTCCTCTCCCCCTTCTCCTTCGATTGCCTCTTCCTCTCTCTGTCAGGGCCTTATGGGCCCTCATCAGCAGGGCTTTGAGGGCCTTGGGGCTGGTCCACCACACCAGCAGCAATAGCAGCAGCAGCAGGACCAGCAACAGAAGCACCAGCAGCAGCACCAGCACCAGCAGCAGCAGTAGCAGGAGAAGCACCAGCAGCACCAGCAGAAGCACCACCAGCAGCAGAGTGGCTTGTATTGCCTGACCTGTATTGCCAGGGGGTGGGATGGTGGTTCTGTCCTTCTTTCCAGGGCTGGCAGGATTAGGCACAGGCTTCCTCCTCTTCCCCATGGTCTCTGATGAAGATGTCTCTGGCAGCAGGTCTTTCCTCTGAATGGTGACCTGCTTGCGAGCTGCCTCCTTTTATATCCGCGGAGCTCACGCAATGCATCCTCCCCGCATGCGCAGTGAACGCTTTTCATCCGCTACGCATCTGCTACGCATCCGCTAGGCATCCGTGATGCATCCGCGTCATCCGCTATGCATCCGCTATGCATCCGTTCCATCCGCTACACGTCCGCTTTGCTGTTCTCCCCCAGAAGCCCTGCGGATGTGCCATCCGCTTCCATCCGCTAGGCTTCCATTGAGCATCCGCTTAACATCCTTGCTACGTCCTCTCCCTGTCTGTTCCTTTCCATTGTTGTCCACTGTGTTTATGCAAATTTTTGCCCCTTTTGAGAGTGGATAACAACGGATGGAAAATTTGCTCATCCGCTGTGTCCTTTTTACATACGTTTTGCATCCATCGGCCAGTGTGACCTAGCCTTTAACAAATGCAATGATTTGCCATAGAAAAAAGGTCATAAAATTGGATCGGTCATGACTGACCCACTTTATGACCATCAGAAGTTATGACAGTGATGGGCAGACTCCATTATGGTCATAACTCAAGGACTGTCTGTAATAAGAAAAGCAAAACTACTGCGTGTATGAAATACCACCTGGAGAGTAAAGAAATTGCAGAGGCTATAGAAAAACTGAAACAGAGACAATTTCAGAGAAGATCAAACAATATGCCAATTGAATAATTCAATTCCAGCAGAATTTGTAGGTTAGAACAAATCAGCATGGATTCTACAAAACATGACCAAAATAGCTTTATATAATCAAACACCATATTCTCATCATTTAGTCCAGGGGTGGGATTCAACCGGTGTTACTACCAGTTCGGTGATTATGTTTTGTGTGTATTAAAAAACTTTAAGCTGTGCCTCCCAGATAGCTAAAAAGCGCTGTGCGTGGGCGCACAGCATTTGAAAAGCCTCTTTTTTCCTGCTTTTTCAACCTCAGCAGTGCCGCGCAAAGCAGCTGAGGTTGATAAAGCAGGAAATAAAGGACAGGTAAGAGCCTGGGTGGGTGGGTAGGGCAAAGAGCTGCAAACACAGAACCAGTCCGGTGTCTGCTGCTTTTCAGAACTACCAGTTCTCTAGAACCGGGCAGAACCTGTAGCATCCCACTCCTGATTTAGTTATGTTTCATGTTTCCCTGTCTGTAGATTAACTGTGGATTACCCACACATAGTAACAATTTCCTCCTTCGAAAGCAAATCTAAAAGTGGAAGAAACACAATGAAAGTACTAAACATAGAATTTTGAAGACAGGAGAAACATGAAACATAATAAAATGATAAGAATGTAGTGTTTGTTTATATGAAACTATCTTTATCATATGGCATTAAATACCATAATTTAATATGTGATACAATGCTTACCTGTCCTGAATTCCTCATAATTCAGCTTTATTATAGGAATCCTAATACACACAGAGAGAATACTTTCTGCAAATTCTGCACTATTGGATATCTGAGATTTCAAATGAAAAACTGCTTAAGAAGCAAAGGATACTTTTCTTTTTGAGCCTCACTGCATTTTCAAAAATTATTCAGTAAGTCACTACAGAAAACCAGATGCCAGATTAAATGTTAGTTCTTATATCTGCATTTTTCTTACATAACTTTGGATATAGGATGATGTACTGTGGTAATTTTGTTTATCATGCTTAATAGTTTTTTTTTCGTTTAAGATAAAGCAAATAAGAGTTTATAAAATAATATGGCAAAAATATAATTATTTACCATACCTGGCAGAAAAACTAGGATTTCAGAGTAGGATGTTCAGTACCTCAATCTGATAGATAGATAGATAGATAGATAGATAGATAGATAGATAGATAGATAGATAGATAGATAGATAGATGTTTTCCGCTACTGGTAATAATTTACCATTAAAGTAAGAAGTTTATTTCAGATTCACTGAAATAAGAGAATCTTCTCTCTTTAATATATTTTGGTAGTAAACTAGGACATCTTTTTTTCAAAGAAATACATTGGGCCTTGCACATAATTAAAATTAATGATAATCCAAAAAATAATTTATTAGTAGAAGGTTCAGGACATAGAACCTCTATATTAATTTCTAATTTTCTTATTTTATAACTTTCACACCTAATCAGATAAAAATGAATATTTAAAAAACTATAATGCTTTAACTATAGCAATAAAAAACCAATGATTAAGTTCAGGTGAGATTCATGTTCAGACATACTTAGTACTGTTTAAACAGAAAATTAGTATTAGTATTAGTAAAGGTATATATGGTAAAGGATTATTACACCAGTTTAGAATGTTGTTCTGTTATTAAATACTTATTGGCAAGGTTAGATAGTCTTTCCTTTTTTTTTTTTAGGAATCCTTATATCTAAGCTGACTTGTATTGACTTCTCTTTAAACAGAGACTCTGTTACATAAAGGAATTACCTGTAAAGAACAACACGTTTTCACTAATACAGTTATAAAAATTTAAGAATGACAAACATCCTCTCATAATGATTTTAGCATTTTTCAGACTGCAGATAAGGAATGGAATCTATGATCAGAACCTCATTTCCTATAGTGAGTCTGATATGGTAATATAATTCTCATATGATGCAAAAAGGGATTATTTAATCTACTATCTTATGATTCAGAGAAGCCAAGAATGTTCTTACTTCCAACATTTCTTCACAGAAAGTGGTATTTAAGAGCAAAATGAATCTGGAATAGCAGGTAATATTTACCATTATGGCCACTAGCCATTAATAACAAGCATAATATAAAGTTATATAGATAAGTAAAAACTGTTATATTATTTTTTGTGAATGTATTCAAGATAATGTACCAATCTGCCTTCTACCAATCACAGAAACATCAAAGAAATCATAGTTAACAAAAGAGAAAGGTAACTTTAGTCTTCACTTTCTAGTTGCATTTACTTTTACCATTCCATTCAAAACTCAGTTTTACTTATGAAGGTTCTTTCCTCCAAAGGAAATAATTTCTGTGTAGAAAACAGATCTAGCTTAAAAAGATGGCAGTTGGCACACTCAAACAAATCTATATCAACTGTATAACAGTATGCTGAGTCTTAATCTCAGTAAATAAAAGAGGCAGATGCAAATTTTAATCTGCTGTTAAAACTTCATTATTTTCTAAACATATTTAATATAAGGTATTTTGGCCACAAATGTTAGAATAAAATTTCTCTAATTTTCTATTATTTATATTCATTTTTCTATAACAAAACTGCTTTTGTTAAGTATGTTAAGTAAGCATTTGGTTTTAAGATTATATCTTGGGAATCAATATACAGACTTCCATAAGAACAAATCAATGGAAAAACTTCTTTATTCAGGTCCTATACCATGACAAAAGTACACAGCATCATTTTGTGTCCTGGTATGAACATATTTCATCAGTCAAGTTATCTATGGCTACATTCCAGAAAGTATATAGGATCAAGATAAAAATATAAGGTATTTGTTCAATTAAAACAAAATTAATATAATTATTTCCAGACCATTTAATAATGTTCATTTTTGTCATATTAAATATTTCCTACAGGGTCTCTGGCAATTAAATTAAGCTTTCAGGCTTTACAGAGAGATTCAAGCATTTACGATCTTCAAAAATATACAACGAAAAAACTTTTATTTATTTATTTATTTATTTTTATTTATTTATTTACATAACTTAAAAGAGTTTGTTCATCTCCAAATAACTTCGTTTATGCTTCAAAAGAAAATAAATGAAATTAATAAATAGGTGACAATAGTAAAAAAAACAGACCCCCAAATCACCAAATCACCCCCAAATCACCCTTATATGTACTGACAGCTAAAATAAAACACTCCTACTTCCATTCCAATAGCACTATTAGCTTTTTAATCTCATTACAATTATTTAAACTGTGCTGTCACTCACATTATACTCCATACACAACAATCATGCACATAACAACTCAGTTTATATATGATAGTACAGATCATGTAACCACTCAGGAAAAATATTTCTGCATATTACTGAGATGATAAATATAATAACTAGCAATGATAATGTTATCTCTGGAACTCAGATGAAGATGCATTTTATCAGTTGTTAGTGATACAATGTTTAATGTTTCAATAGCTTTAAAAATTATTTCAGTGGCAATTTAAGTGTGAAAAAACAATTCAGTGACAAGAAGTAGGAAAGAGAAATCATATTCCTTAATTGTCAAACTAATCTATTCTAGGCTGTATCAACAAGAGAGATAGAATCAGGATCATATGAACTGTTAGTACTGCTTTAAAAAGCTTTGGTAAGATCATACATGGAATATTCAGTCCAATGCCAAAAAGATATTCAAACTCTAAAAAGAGTGCAGAGAAGAGCAACAAAGATGATTCAGGGACTGGAGATAATACACATGAAGAACAGTTGCAGGAACTGGGCATGTCTAGTCTAGTTAAAAGAAGAACTAGGGCTGACATGATAACAGTCTTTCAATATGTAAGAGTTACAAAAAAGAGTGTCAACCAATTCTCCAAAGCACCTGAAGGCAGGACAATGGATGAAAACTTATGAAGGAAAAATTTAGAACTAAGGAGAAATTTTCCCAGGTTGAGAACAGTTCATCAGGGGAACAGTTTGCCTCCAGAAGTTGTGAGTGCTCCATCATTGGAGGTTTTTAAGAAGAGATTGGGTAGCTGTTTGTCTTGAAACAGTATAGGATTCCTTGCTTGACCAAGGGATTGAACTAGAAGACCCTTCCAACTCTGTTTATTAAAGTTTGTTCTATTCTTATGGCTACTATATTGTTTCTAAAAGAAAGCAGAAGCACAAAATAAAGCATCATCTCTTAAAGCACTAAAAAAATAGCTAAATGATTCCCATATCGTGGTCCTGTCAAATAATCAGTGGTTTGCAGAAGTCTACCAGATTGTCAACTACAGCTTTCTACCATCCTCAGTGCTAGTCACGAGCCTAAACCAACGTCTGCTAACCATCTCAGTACCTACCTCCTAGATTCTTTGCAAGTTCAGCATGTTGATGAAAATGAATTGGGGGCTGAAAAAAGGTTTATTGAAGCTTACAGGTGATAAAAGTAGCAATATAAACAGCAAAATTCACAAAACTGACAACAGCAAATAGATCTCGAGTTATTGACTGTGAAGGTCTGTAAGTGGATGCTGACTGCAACTGTGATCTCACATAAGTAATTAAAAATATGAATAGAAATACATAGATGATTATCTTAATAAAGGACATAGAGTAAAGATCAACTTATCCTTACCATCTTAGTACTCAAGAGATATATGCTACTACAGAAGATCTAAAAGTGAAAAGGCAAACTTAATTTGGGGTTTTTCTGGTTGAAAATTTAGCTTAAAATAGCTTTTAAACGGGGAGGACAGGGAAGCATACATAAATGTAACTATAATCATACATATTATAAATCAAAACATTGGTCTTCATTTTGCAGATGAAAATAGAGAAGGAATGCAATTAGGAATCTATTTCCAAATGTTTATTTAAGTGTCCACAACTGCCAAAAGTTTACAAAGTAGTGATTTGGGAACCTTTTATTGCATCATTGGAATAAAAATAATAATTCATATTAAATAATCTTTGCTTAGAGGATTCTCCTACAATATCTTCCAAAGAATTATCTCATAAACTAAAAAAAGGAATTTACTTTCTGCTATTATATACTGAAATGGAAAACTTTCCCATACATGTTCCTTCGTACTCAATCAATGCCTTGTAGGGCAGTTGGTAAAATTTAACTAGTAATTTTCTCCTTCTGCATGAAAACACTAATCTATCTCATTTTCTTTGCATATTTAATATTTTAGTTTTCCTATGAAGCACACACTTGCTTCTATCATTACTGGGGAGAAATTAAAGCAGTACAAAAGTGGTTATGTAAAATATATTTGCTGCTAGAATTATGATGGGGACAATGAAGGAAGCATCTCTGCAGTGTTAAGATATCATAGGAATAGGAAAATTGTTTTGTGGGATCAGAGGATCCTCTCTACAATTTCTTTTCCAGCACCAGTAAGACTGAAAGGCAATCCACGGAAAAGGTTTCTTCAGGTATTCCCCACATGTCTTTCTTCTCTGGAAAGAGTAAAAGCAAAGGGATTTTTGCATTTGTTCTTGCAACTCATTGTTTTTCTTTGTGCACTACTGATAATTTGGAATATCAATTTCTCAATGGAAAGTTATTTTCCACCTGAAAAGGTTATTCTAAATCAACTCTGACCCAGGATTACTTCTAGCTCCTGCAAAACACATCCTTGGTGAAAATAATTCTGCACATTCCTCCTTATATATGTGAGGCAAGATAGTAAATAAAAAAGAATGGTGTTTTCTTTAATTGCTTCCCTCTCACACACACCCAGGAGGTTCTCTGTACAGGCAAGCTCAGTTATATTTGACTGAAATATGATATATATATATATATTAATTAAATATCACTTTAAAAATCTTATTTCCCACATTTGGTGTGTTTTTTTTTAACAGCCACTTTGGTGGCCTAGGTTCAGTCAGATGTAAAAAGCTTTAAGAAAATTATTGGTCACATAAGCAATAACGATTATTTCATGTAACTGCTCCCTCATATCTTGGGGGCGGGGGGTTTGCAAAAATGACGGGAAAACAAAGACCGAAAGCCTCCATTAATCCTCCCATCTGCAAAGATAGAGCATAATCAGGTATGTACTCCATTTGTCTCGTCTTTCAGTGCCAAGCCCACTTTGACCTGAAGATATGAGAGAATATGGGAGAGACAGAGACAGAGAAGGGGCAAAAAAGATGGGAGAGCGGCAGAGAAAGAAGGAGATACCTGCAGCCCTTTTAACTCCAACCTCCTCGGCCGCGCAAGGAGAGGCTGAGATCGCGTTTTTATTGTCCTGAGGAGCGAGCAAGAGAAGACAACCCGCCCTTGGTTGCCGAGACGGAGGATGTTCGGCACCGTAGTCCAACTCAAACGGCCTGGCTTGGGGGGGGGGAGGGGGGAGGGCAGCTACTAGCGGGCGAGAGAAACCGGTCTCCGCACAAAAGAAGAAGAAAAGCGGAACGTTCACACTTCTTTTTGGGAGAATATTAAGGAACGAGGAAGAGGAGGAGGCTGAAAGACCCCCGTCCCTTTTTTCCGCCACCGTTTACTGTACCTGCCTCCAGCACCTTTTCCTCCTCCTTCAGGTGCCTCCGCCACTCCAGGTCCACCGAATACAATATGCCGGCGAACAACTTCCTCAACGGCCGCTGCCGCCGCGCCTTTTCTCCTCACACTCTGCCCCGCCCCCTCACGAGTCTTGAATGCGGGGAGGGAGGAGAGAGAGAGAGAGAGTGAAAGAGAGAGACGAAGGAAGAAGAGAAAAAAGTAGCCAATGAAATCCCGATCCCTGCCACCACTCTTGCTTGGTTACTAGGTAGAACAAAAGAAGGGGGGGGGGGCGGACACTGTGCTTCGGATGGGCCTCTGCAACTAGGCAACGGTTTCCATGGCGAAGAGAATCAACTCGCAGGCGGCGGCAGCGGTGGAAGAAGGAGAGCTGAACAAGAGACTAGGCCGTTGTGTGGAATGTGAATGGTGGGGGAGTTGTGGAAAAAGACAACCACGTCCTTAATGGCCTTCTCGCCCTCGCCATCGTTAATGGCGTTGCTGAGGCGTTAAAGATTCAAACAGAACAGGTGAGAGCTTGGGTGGTGGCAAGCCAACCATCCAAATTGTGGTGCTGTTAGAAGAGAATATTTCTGATTCAAAGAGTTGAGTCTTCGGTCCTTATGGGATAAGTCATATTGCTTAGTTTGGTAATGAAATGTCTGCAAGAAAACAAACTTTCCAGAGCACCCCACAGAAGCACAGTTCCCTCTACACATCTTGACATATATGATAACAATTTTTAATTCAATGCTGCTACACTTTTTTCCTACTTCACTTGAAATTATGAAATTAATTGAAATTTATTATCATTAAAAGGTGATTGTTACAATGCCTGTTTTTATGTTGTGAAAATATGTATAAGAAATTATTACTTTTTCTTTGTAAGCTGCTTTGGACATGCTGCAAAGAAATATGAAATATTGAATAGAAAGAAGTAATTATATTAGGAGCTTGGATTCAAACGTTGTGATCTTGGAAGGCCTCTGCCTTACGTCTTTATCTATTTGACAGTGTCAGTGGGCAGGTGGATTGAAATATAATGCTCCAAGTTCCTAAAAAAGATGGAATAAAAAATGGAGAGTAGGATAATTACTTCTGAAACACATTTATAAATATTTATATAGATCGGTGTTAGGGTAGTCACTATTTAAAAGAAATCTTCATTATTAGTATTAGCAATATCAGGTTATTTTAAATAGTAGCCTTAACCATATATCACTTACTAATATTGAAAAAAGAGTTTGTACACTACAGTATATCCTCAATTTTTTTTAGTATAAAACAAAATTGGGTAGGAATTTTATATATACAAACTCATATGCAAGAATTATCTAACTCTTCCTCAAATTTAAATTCAGTACAATATGCATTAAATAACAAAAGATTGTAAGCACAGAGTTTTAATTATTTTGTTTTATTATATCTTCCAATTTGTAAAGAACACAAATAATATTTTTAGAGCAAAAAGTACATTTTATTTGGAAATAATCTAAATGTATTAGATGTCATCTAGAAAATGTTTTCCACTTTTATTTGAGAAATTATGTTTCTAATCTATAGTAGTGTACAACAATTGTTATACAAGTAGTATATTGTATAACAATGCTATTTTTACTATTGTTAATTATGCTAGCATATCATTGTTGACATCAAGTATATGATTGCAGTGAGATGTAATTTTTCTTTTTTCTTTGTTGGAATCCCTGTGGAGGGATAAATACAAATACCAACTTCAACAAATAATGACAATATATCTAAATTAATAGATCTTTTAAAACTTGTTTTTACTTGTTTTCAGAGACCTGATATAGGAGGTCAGAAACCAGGACCAGAACATCCCTGCTGTCAACTTTCAAGGCCACTTTTATTGTCAAAAGAAAACTGGCAACAGGTAGGCCTCACATGGTGCTGATGAATTGGACATGAGCCCAATCTTCAGTTTCAAAGCCAAAGTTATAACCTCTCAAAAGAAAGAACTTTTGTTCAGATTAAGAGCTTAGAATAGAATAGAATTCTTTATTGGCCAAGTGTGGTTGGACACACAAGGAATTTGTCTTCGTGCAAATACTCTTAGTATACATAAAAGAAAGGATACATTCGTCAAGAATCATAAAGTACAACACTTTATGATAGTCATAGGATACAATAAGCAATCAAATCATACTAGGAAACAGTCAATATAAATCTTAAGGATACAAGCAACAAAGTAATACTTTCTCCATAAGAAAGAACATATTTGTCTGTGATATCTACTAGTGGAATGAATTTCTCTCAGACATGCTTCAAACTGCTTTGCTGGGTTGAGGAACCTGTTGGAGCAGATATGAAGGGACAGGGAAGGGTTCTGCTTCATTTATTCATGTTAATATTAGATACAGCCATCTTTAGCTTTCCCACATTAGGTTCTGAAAGCTTAGATAACATAATAGCAACAGCACTTAGACTTATATACCTCTTCACAGTGCTTTACAACCCTCTCTAAGTGGTTTACAGAGTCAGCATATTGCCCCCAACAATCTGGGTTCCCATAAGGTTATAACGTCAAATATTCTCACTAAAGAAAAATCAGCAGTATAAAATCAGCAGTAATAGTTATATTAATGAATTCTCAGAAAACAAGTTGATCAGGTGTTTCAATATTCTCCCTCAATATATATTTTCCATTAATGAAGGAATCAGTACCTTTCTTTCCATATACATTCGGCAATATATACAAGAATATTAAATGCTGTTTTAAAACAAGTTCCTCATATTTGCATCATTAACTTAATTCTGAAGATAAGTCCAGAAGTGAATTGAATTTAAGTTATTTCTTTCCAGAAAGAAAACTTCCTTTAACTTTCTATAAAGTCACTGATTTTATAAATAAGCAAAATTCCTTTCTTCCAGTGGAAATATGAAAGATTAAACCCACATTTCCTTATACTGTAAATCATAACAATTTTTTGTAATTCTTAATTTCTGGATCAGGAAAAAAAATCATTGAATTGTGTACAAGGTTTCATGAAATGACATAAAGATTGAAAGAGTAGAATAATCCTTTAAATATACAATTACCAGTTTTGTTTATTATGCGAGAGACTTTTGGTGTAACGGTTAAGATACCAGGCTAGAAACTGGGAGACTGGGAGTTCTAGTTACTCCTTAGGCAAAAAGCCTACTGGGTATCTTTGAGCTAGTGTCTGACTTTCAACCTTAGAAAGGAGGAACCCTAACCAATTCTGAAAAACCTTGCCAAGAAAACTGCAGGGAAGGTAGTCTCTGAGAATTGAACATAAAGAAAAAAATATATCATGGACCAAATTTAGAAGGAAAGTCTGTTTAAATCATGCTTTATGTACAGTATACACAAGGTGGGATACATTTGAATTAACTATATTTGAAATTTCTTGAGGGACTCTTATGTAAGGTAAACAAATACTGTAGATACTCAAATACTGTAGATACTACCAATCCTTTCAAGTCTTTATTACTTCATTAGTGTTGTTAGAATCCAGTGACATCTAATCTAAACTGTTTCTTTTATAAAAAACTTAAATTTATATATTAAAGAACATAGAGATTTAAATTTCAAAAGTATCAATGATATATAAAATAACATCTGACCATAAAATCAGCCTTCTCTAAATGGATGTCTTGAACATGTACAGATATTTCTAATAACATAAGGGAGCCCTAAATAACATAATTTTAATAGGAATTGAGAATGACTTGTTTATTTATCATGTCAATACTTAATATAGTTTGAGGCAGCTTAGAATGGTGCTTGAGCTCAGTCTCTGTGGTTTATTCAGAAAGCCATAGTAAAAAAAATAACATTATTCACTATGAGTGCTAAATAATAATTAAGGGAATCATATACTTATCCAAGTTTCAAAACCTCAAAGTACTTCTGAAAAAACTGAGTAATTCCAAGTATATCAAAACCTTTTCCTGTGTACAAAGAAATAATTGCAAGTGGATTGTACTCATTTTAAGATCAAACTGCTCTATCAATTAGAAGTGAAATGCAAGCATTGAGGCTAAAATAACAGGGTATGAACTATAAATCAAATCACAAAATTGTTGTTTTGGGCAGAATGTTTGCAAGACAATGCTACAATAGGTTGCTTTCTCTACTTTCCTAATTCAGAATTAGTTTATAAATCTTTGATGCAACATTTCTGTTTCTTTTTTTTTTATATAAGTTTCAGTATTTTTCTTACATTCTTGATTTCACCTGCTGTAAAAAATATATGCTGTCCAGTTAAATTAAAATATAGCTTATAGTAAACTCTGGTTTCTCCCAACTAAAAAGCTCATACTTTGTTTCAGTTTTTTCCTTTCCTAATGGATTTTATAGAGAAAACAAAAAAAATTGACTGTTTAAAGTTTATGGCCACCCACTAATGGAAAGAGTAAGGATTGAATTGAAAAAAGTTGCAAAAGAAGAAAATACCCTGTATATTACACATAAAATTATATTAAAGGGTCAAAGTCATTGGAGAAGAAATAGTTCTCTTGAAGCTATTCTGCCCTCCCTCTTTTATTTCTAAACTTTATATGGACAAAATTACCTTACTCACATGCAAGGGCATTTCCCTAGTTTCAGTTTACATATATTTCAATATGTACATATGTTTTTCTTATGATTTTTTTCTTCATATTTTGAAATCATAGACTAATAAATACATGTATGAAAACAAAGATAGAATCAATCCCATGATTACATATTAATTGATGAATTTTACTGCCTTAAATTAAATACACTGATTTATTCAACCATTTAAAATACAGACTCTTACTTTAAACCCTGTGTATCTTGAAAGCCCCAGTTTAGCATTTCTGCTAAGTTAAACCAGGATAAGCATAATACAAAAAAATCAGTCTAATGACTTTAGTTAATATGATACAAGCATTACAGTAATTAATCTTTCTTAAATATAATTAAATTATGTCTGTGAACAGCTTACTTTGGCTCCTTGCCTTTCTGTGAGGTTTATTGGGACTTCAGATTCCAGTCTTTTTGGTATTGTAAAGTGACACAACTTAAAAATACTGTAGATATATCTTGTTGTTCCATTCCTTAATTGCTAATCCTTCAAAATAGATATATCACAATACATAGAAGTACAATTTTGAATTGTTAAACAGCCTTATATAGAGGCATCTGCAAACTACTTATGAAGCAGCCATATTAGACAGGAGAAAAATTGTGGCTGCTTTCATAATTTGAAAAAAATATGTGCTGCAATTCACCTCTTTCTAAGATTTTGCACAACCCTAATACTCATGAGCAGAACACAAGCATATACCAAGGCTATCTTACAAAAACTGTAGCATTCCAGTTCAATTATAACTAATTTGATTGTAATTTGTAACATGGATATTTTTATGTTTCTAGGAATTACGGTCCAACAATCTTATGTTTTTGATTTTATAATAAATATCATTGATTCCTTGCATTTCCAAAAAAAATGTGCTTTAAAGTAGTGTAGCAGAAATATTTGTAAGTGAGAATGACCTGAAGACAACAAGCAGAATGATAAGGTCATGTAACAAAAAACTTAGGAGGAATATTTGGAAATGTTGGAATAGCTAAGAGAAGAAAAGGACACCCCACCCCACCCCAATCTGCTCGGGTTCTAGCCGGCTTCTTTGTGTGGTTGGTTGCTTACTGTGAGGACAGACTGCTGGACTAGATGAGCCAAGAGTCCTATCCAGTAGCTTATGTTATATGCCAAATATGAGCTTTAGTTTTCTTTGGGTAATTTGGTTCATTTAAACAAATATTTATGTCACATATAATTAGTATACTTAAAATATCCTTAATTTCACTTGTGGTTTATAGGTCAAAGCCCATTGCAGGAACTACAGAGGCTGTTATTTTGGATTGGATTCAGCTAAATTGTATACATATAACATACCAGTTACTGAAATTGCCAAACAAAACAACTGGTAACCTGTGAAGGTTTTTCACCATGAGCCATTAACGTTAATAGCATAATGTATTTGAAACTAACGTAACATTATATCAGATTAGACCTACATTAAGTTCATTGCACCAGTAGAATTGTGATATAATTAAGACACAAATCACTGTTGCACATCCATTTGGCTCAACCTTGCCCAACTTATCACTTTTTAGATGTGTTGCACTTCTGACTGCAATTTACAGAATTCCCAGCCAACATGCTAACTTAGAATTCTGGCAAGTATAATTCCAACATCTAAGGAGTACAGATTGTAGGATGTTCATTTGTAATAATTGAGCTAGAAAGCAACTTGGAGATCATCTAAGTTCCCTATCCAGTGCAGGAATTCTACAGTATCAGCCTGTGACTAAACACCTCCAACTAATAAGGGTCTATCATCTCCCACTTTAAACAGCTTTTATCATTATGAAATTTATGAAGCCCAACTGAAATCTACATTTGCTAAATACTTCCAAATATCATTATTGGCATTTTTAATTATTTTGGCTCCTTTTCTATGTAAAAGGACATGGCATTTGCACCTCCCAAAAACCTGAATGGTCCCAAGATGCAAACAAAGATGAGTACCTGGACACCACTGAATCATCAGCTCATGAATGATAAGGTAAGTTTTAGGAACTTTAGGAAATTATGAATCGTTTGTGTCCTTGTCCGGTTTCTTAACAAGTATAACAGATAATCAGAGTTGGAAGGGACCTTTTAGGTCATCTACTCCAACTCTCTGCCGATGCAGGAGACCCTACACCATTTCTGACAAATGGCAGTTCAATCTCTTCTTGAAAGTCTCAAGTGATGATTCTCCCACAACTTCTGAGGGCAAGCTGTTCCATTGGTTGATTATTCTCATTGTCAGAAAGTTTCTCCTTATTAAATCTCTCCTTGTTCAGTTTCCATCCATTATTCCTTGTCTGGCCTACAGGTGTGTTAGAAAATAGCTTAACCCCTTCCTCTCTGTGGATATTGGAAGACTGCTATCATGTGTCCCCTGGTCCTTCTCTTCACTAGATTAGCCAAGCCCAGTTCCTATAACTGTTCTTTGTATGTTTCAGTCTCCAGTCCCCTAATCATCCTGGTTGCTCAACAGTATTAAACACTAGGTCACACTGGCTGACGGATGCAAAATGTATGCAAAAAGGACACAGCGGACAAGCAAAATTTCGGGGGTGGCTCCATCCGTTGTTATCTGCTCTCAAAAGTGCCCCAAATTTGCATAAACAGAATGGAAAACAACGGAAAGGAACGGACGGGGGTAGTACGTTGCAAGGATGGTAAGCGAATGTTCGTAGGAAGCCTAGCGGATGGAAGTGGATGGAAGCGGATGACACATCCACAGGGTTTCTGGGGGAGAATAGCGAAGCGGACGTGTAGCAGAAGGAGCGGATGCGTAGCGGATGACACGGATGCATCACAGATGCCTATAGGATGCATAGCGGATGCATAGCGGATGCAAAGCGGTCACTGCACATGCGGGGAGGATAAATTGCGTCAGCTCCGCGGATATAAAAGGATGCAGCTTGCAAGCAGTCACCATTCAGAGGAAAGATGTGCTGCCAGAGACATCTTGAAAGAACACCATGGTTCGTCAGTCAGGGAAGAAGAGGAAGCCTGTGCCTACTCCTGCCAGCCCTGGCAAGAAGGACAGAACCACCATCCCACCCCCGGGCACTGACTCTGAAGCTATTGGTGCTTCTGCTGCTGCTGGTGGTGCTCCTGGTGTTGCTGCTGGTGGTGCTTCTCCTGCTGGTGCTGCTGGTGCTTCTCCTGCTGGTGCTGCTGCTGGTGCTGCTGGTGCTTCTCTTGCTGCTGCTTCTCCTCCTCCTGCTGCTGCTGCTGTGGTGGACCAGCCCCAAGGCCCTCAAAGCCCTACTGCTGAAGGCCCTGAAGCCCCTTCCAGAGGGAGGAAGAGGCAAGGCAAGGAGAAGTGAGAGAGGAAACAGTATTTCTGAGGACCATGAGGAGGAGGTGCTGGAATGGCTGAGGGAGAACGAGTACCTGTGGAGAAAGGGCCATAGGCTCTATCGCGACACCAAGAGGAAGCAGGCAGCGTGGAGAGACAAGGCAGAGAGCCTGGGCTACACTTCAGATGTACTCCTGGGATGGTGGAAGCACATGCACACCTGGTTTGGCAAGCTGCACCTGAAGAAATCTGACCAGGCCGCTGTCAAGCTCACTGACCGGGAGATGTACGTCATGGCCAAGTGCAGCTTCCTGGAGGGTGAGGTCCACCACTGAGGAGCAGCCCCTCTGTCAACCCTCTCCCTCAGACATCCCACAGACAGCCACTCCTCTTCCAGCCAGGAGACAGCTACCGTGTCCAGGCAGGTGTCTTTGGAGGGCCCCATGGCAGAGACCCCCCGACAGCTGCATTCCCCATGCCAGAGGATGTGGAGGATCCCCTGTCTCAAATGCAGCAAGAAGAAGAAGCAGCCAGAGACCAACCCACCCCCACCCCCAGCTCCACCTCCACAGAAAGCAGGCAGAGAGGCAGACTGGAGGGCCAGAGCCACACTGTCCTGCTGGAGCTCAGGGACACGATCAAGACCAGCATAGATCTTCTCTCTCAGCTGGTCCACAGTGATATACCATCCTTGAACTGCAAGCCCTTCATCACATACGTGAGCCAGACCCTCATGGACCTGCCTGAGGCCCAGTACCAGGTGATGAAGGAGAAGATCACAGCACTGCTGCACCACCCTCCAGGCCCAGCTGAACCTGCTCCGACCCACTCCAGGACTGCTCCTCCACCCCAGGCGATGTCACAGCCCTTCCACAGCTTTCAACAGCCCCTCACCTACCAAGGCTACGAGTACCAGGACTTCCTATAGCAGAGGCAGCCCTTCCCAGTCCAGGCTCAGGTACATTGCACGCCACAGATGCCTCACCTGACCCAGCTGCAGATCAGACAGCCCCACTACACTCCTCCTTCCTCCACCCCACAGCCAAGCCCCTCAACAGAAAATCTGTCATCAGTCCTGTACCTGACATCCCAGGTCCTTGAAGAAGGGCCTCTCAACCTCATGGGACTGAGTCAGCTCTCTGAGAGCTTCCTGAACACACCATCCCCTGTTGTACTCTCAGGGCCAGGCACCCCAATGGCGCCTCAGACCAGCACTCCAGCCACAGCCACCTCCACAGTCCCTGGCCGCTTGACAGCTGAGACCATGGACATGCCTCAGAGTGACTGAGATTAGTGCCAGAGACTGAGTTATTACCTGTTGACTTTATCTTTGCTTAAAGACACTTTACTTGGTTCATTTTGCTTTTTTAATAAAGTCATACAGTTTACTTAAGACAGTTATTAATAAAGGTTATCTTTGCTTCACACACTTGGTTCATTTTATTTACTTAATAAAGTGTTGGTGAAAACTTTGAAAAAAGGGTTAAGCCTTTGCATGCTTGTGGGATAGTTGTGGGATGGGTAAGGATAGCTGTGGGATGGGTAAGGATAGTTGTGGGATGGGTAAGGATAGCTGTGGGATAGGTAAGGATAGTTGTGGGATGGGTAAGGATAGCTGTGGGATGGGTAAGGATAGCTGTGGGATGGGTAAGGGTAGTTTTGAGATGGGTAAGGATAGTTGTGGGATGGGTAAGGATAGTTGTGGGATGGGTAAAGATAGTTGTGGGATGGGTAAGGATAGCTATGGGATGGGTAAGGATAGCTGTGGGATAGATAAACCTCCCGTGCAAGCATAGTGGGACTGTATGGTCCACCCTCCCATCTGCCACACATATGGCCCTTTATCATCAATAACAATTTATTCATTGATCAACACATTTCAAAATAAACAAAGCTCTTTATTAATGCCCTATTCATTGTAGGACCACTCAACATAAATGGCACAATCTCATCAGTGTGATGAGACAGGCTCAAGGAAGCATCCATTAAGCATCTATCATCCTGTCTTGCCACTCCACTGCTCCAGCTGGGGAGTTGCACCAGTGTCTCAGGAGGTTGCGCTGCTTCTTCGCTTCATGTGAAGCTCTGTTGGGGCCTTGTACATCCACAGTGTCTGTCAGGTTTCGTCCTTGCCTCCATTCCCCAGGCTCCATGTCCCCATTGCCTTGTTGACAGTCCACTAGCCTGTTCTGCAACACTGGGTAGCGGGTGCGCATGAGATTGTGCAGGATGCAGCAAGCTTCCACGATGCTCCTCACAATCCCTGGGTGATGCTGCATGGTGGTGAGAAGTACCTGGAACCTGTTGGCCAGGATGCCAAAGGCGTTCTCCACCACCCGCCTTGCCCTGGATAGCCTGTAGTTGAAGATCCTCTCTTCATGGGTGAGGTATCTGGAAGTGTAGGGCTTCATGAGGTAGGTTCTGAGCGAGAAGGCATCATCACCCACGATGAAGTAGGGCACATCTTGTGTGTCATTGGGTAGGGGGTCTGGATCTGGAAAACCCAGCCCATCCTTGAGGTCACTGGCGTTGTATACCTGGCTATCTGAAGCAGACCCGTTGCCTGAAGCATCGATGTACATGAACTTGTAGTCAGCATCAACCATGGCAAAGAGGATGATACTGAAGAAGCCCTTGTAGTTGTGATAAGAGGACCCTGAGTTGGCTGGAGCTTTGCAGGCCACGTGCTTCCCATCTATGGCTCCAACGCTGTGGGGGAAATTTCCACCTCTGAGACCACTGTTCTGCAAGTTTCCTCCAGCCTTCTTCAGTGGTGGGACACTGGAGGAGCTCCTCCACGTATTCTTCGATGATGGCCTGCACCACTTCTCTGACCACTTTGCTGATGGTGTTGTGTGGCACCCTCCAGGCATACTGCATGTTTCTGTATGTGGTTCCAGAGGCCAGGTGGCGCAGAGTCAGTGCTAGCTTCAGTCCAGGGTCCAGGCTGGGACGGAAGTTGGTGCTCGGCTTGGTCAACCTGGGTCTCAGACGCTCCACAATTTCGTCAAACATGGCTGGTGGCATCCTCATGAAGTGCTAGAATGCACGAGTGTCTTCATTCCTCAGCTCCACCATCAGCTTGTCATAGAGTCCAAACTCCACTCTTCTCCCGATCCATCTTCGGACCCACACAGATCTTGGACATCTCCTTCTTCTCCTTGTGTAGAAAAGGTGAAACAGTCTGAAGAGGGCTTGGTTCTGGTGTTGAAGATGACAGCTACCATAAGGAGTGTGTGATGATCCATGATGGAGATCAATGGCTACTGTGGAAGAGCAAGAGGAAGGGTGAAGAGGTCTGTACACCATGGCTGCTGACTGATAGTGAGATCCAGTTGATTTCCTCCCCCTTTTTATAGGAAATGTCGGTTTTCCGCTAGGTGTCCTTCCACATACTCTAGGCATACTCCAGACATCCTAAATATCCGAGATACGTCCCATATACAAATGTTTTGTCTGTTTTAATGCTTTATATACGAGATGCATTCGCTTACATCCTTTCTATTTCCGTGCTACTAACGCTGTGTGGATGTTCCATGTACCTTTCGCCTCCTCCCTCTTTCCACTTTTAGCTGCAGCAGATGTGAGTTGAGGGGATGCCCAGAGGATGCCGAGCAGATACAGCAGACGTTTAACGGTTGACAATGGATGTAGAACGTTTGTTGCCCGTACGTGTCGCGGATGTACATCGTACATGGCGAAAAGTTCATCCGCTCAAAAAGTTTTGTGCAGCTCAAAACTTTTTGAGCGGATGAAATAGCAGTAGACGGATGTTTGACGGATAGAGTGTATGAAACACGTATGCAGTGAGTACACAACGGATGCATCGCGTTTTCCAATGGATGGCAAGCTTTTTTGTCCATTTTACATCCTCTTTGCATCTGTTGGTGCAGTGGGACCTGGGCTTAAGATCATTCTTGTGTGATGATAATAAGCCCTTATTCTGCCTGGAGAATTACATTAGATAGAACCCAGATAGTTCACGTTATAGCAATACTTCAGACTTTCCAAAGTTGATATCCTTCACATACATTGAGACTATAAATTGTCATTGCCTGGCAACCTCACAACATTGCAGAGAGCCGTGGTCACATGATCACCATTTGTAAACCTTACTGCTGGCTTCCCACAGGCAAACGCAGTGAGGAAACCAGCAGGGAAAGTTATAAGACACTCCCTCGTTTTTTTCCCAAATGTTCTTTTTCAAGAGGCAACTGGACTTCTTTGAAGACGTTTCAGCTTTTTGGATGAGAAGTGAAATGTCTTCAAATAAAAGCAGTTGCTTTTTGAAAAAGTATCTTTGAGATAACCATAACCTGAATTACTCATTTTCCCACCACAGCAACCTCCCATCCATGCACAGCCTATGTCAGCCGTCCCTCAATTCACTTTTGGCTAGCACTGGTTCTCCCCAGGCTCTCCAGCCTTCTATGGCATGCCAGCACTCCTTACCTGGGACTCCTGTGTCTTTCTTTGTGTCTTGGGGTTACAAAAGCAATCAGGAGGTCCCGGATTCCCATAACTAAATAATGTGGTCATGTGATGTTTTTCAATCATTGTATTGAACTGAAAATTGTATTGCCCAAGGTCTTCTGATGCAGACAGAATTCTGATCATTTCTTAAATTAGAATTGCCTCTTTTATCATGTTCATCTGACAGCTTCATTTACTTAATTGTTTCTAATAATATAATGAGTCATTTCTTACCGAATCTTAGAAAAGGTAATTTTAAAATTAGTTTTATTTTTTTACAGGTATTTGAAGAAAGAAGAAACTTGTTGGGGAAATGGGTAATCATCTTTTATTTCAATTGTTCTGTCAATCTCACAGGCTTCAATATTTATTGTACAACACCTAGATGTTGCTGGGAAATGTAAGAGTACTCCGAAACCCTTACAATCAGCATTTTTTTTACCATAGAACATAGTGTATGAATTGTTTTAAAAAGAACATAACATTTATCTAAGAGTATTTCCGAAATGGTACACTCATAGTGTAAAAGATTTTTACTTCCATAGTTCTATAATTCTTCGATTACAGGAATTGTCTGAAAGACATTCATTTGGGAAGGCTGATTTAGAGGTTATTTATTCCTTATACTATACATAAACAATGTATCCTATGTCTTCAAAAATATGTTTTATACTGTGTATTCAATATATAAAAGTTTATTATATCATGCCACTTTTATGAAATTCTCAGACTTTCTTCTTTTAGGAACAGAGTTTGAACTAGGTGGCCAGTGATCCAGTAGAAAACTTTAGTATCCCTCAGTGTCCTTCCTTCCTTCCTTCCTTCCTTCCTTCCTTCCTTCCTTCCTTCCTTCCTTCCTTCCTTCCTTCCTTCCTTCCTTCCTTCCTTCCT